>QEPC01009197.1:1394474-1409045 GCA_003113815.1 Sphenodon punctatus | reverse complement strand
GGGAGGGGGAGGGAATTAATTTATTTCATTGATTTCAATGGGGACACAGCGCCCCATTGAAATCAATGAAATAAATCCGGTACCGGTATACCGGATTTAATCCAGGAATCCGGTTTTCAGAGAACCGGTAACCGGTAAATCCGGTAGCCGGTAATGGGCCCGGGGTCCCACCTCTAATCTCCACACACCCTCTATATTGCTAAATCTAAGCAAGGTTCCCAGGATCTTTTGCCAATTCCCCAGGGTCTTATTATTTGAGTGGTCTTTCTCCTCCCAGCAAGGACTAAAATCTCCCTGTAAGATTAAAACCCCTTCTGTATATTTTCCTATTATGAGTAACACATGTCTCACAAATTCATAAGTGCCTTCATTGGGTGCATAGATATTGACCAGTGTGACCCTTTTTCCACCAGAAGGAACCTTCCCTCTTTATCTTTAAATTCTCTTTTTCATTTGAAGGCCCTAGTGGCTTTAATCCCAATTAAAACACCCACTTTTTTTCTTTGTTGATCACATGCTGTAAAGATTTCTCCAAGATATTTGTCTTTAAACCTAAAGCAATCATTTTCTATGAAATGGGTCTCTTGGAGGAAGCATAAGTCAGCCCCCTCATCTCTGATCAACTGCTTATGTCGCTTACGTTTAATAGGGTTGTTGAGTCCTCTTACCTTTAGGGACACTACTTTCATCATGTCTGCCATGATCTCTCTAACTCTTGGGTTGAGCCTCCTGTATCCTTTTTATTCCTGAATCCATTAATCATTTTTACAAATTGCAAACGATATACACGATATTTAGCTCTACCTTTTTCTCTCTTGAGGACCAAGTTGTGGTTATTAACTCTTTTCTCGTACACGGTGCATAAATCACCGATGTTTAATCCCCTTGATTGTAAATTTCCAGTATTTCCCCTCCCTTCCCCCTTTCCATTATGCCTTTACCATTTTTTACTCAATATGACCCCTTTGGGGGATGTTTGAATAGCCCCCATTTACTAACAATAATAACAAGATGACTACACCAATAGTACTGGTACCATAAAAATAATATAAAGTTAAATAGCGATATATACATAAATCATTAACATCCTTTGATGAACTAAACCGGGACCATACTCATCTCTTCATTCGGGCTCAACTTGTTGTCTCTTATGCTTTAAAATGACTTCCTCCAATTCAGTGGTTTTTGTGAAGATTTTTCTTTTTCTCCTCCAAAGAATTGTCATGCATGCAGGAAACCATAATTGGGGATTGAGCTCCATCTGGTTTAATTCTGCAAAGTATTTCATCCATCTTCGCCTTTTAGCCATTGTTTCTCCTGCATAGTCTGGGAAAATTCTGATTTTATTTCCCCTGGCCATCCTTAGTATCTTTTCTTTGTTTTGAAATTTAAAAAATGTTACTATGATTTATTTATTTTATTTCATTATATTTATGACACCTCCCATGCCCACGGCATCTCGGGGCGCCTTCCAGCAAAATATAAAACAATTTTTAAACATAAAAAATCTACAATATCATAATTAAAACAAATTTAAAACACCCCACACAAAAATTAACCACCACCCCCTCCCCTCCGAAGGCCTGGGTGAACAGCCAAGTCTTACAGATACATCGAAAGGCCAACAGGCCCGGGACCAGGCAAGCCTCCTCCGGGAGGGAGTTCCACAACCGTGGCCCGGTCACCGAGAACGTCCTCTCCATTGTGGCCCCCTGTCTTACACGGAGGACCTCCAGAAAGGCGGCCCCGGTGGACTGAAGGGATCGCTCTGAGGCGTGGAGGGCGAGGCGGTTCCCGAGATATGAGGAGCCCAGACTGTGCAGGGCTTTGTAAATCAATACTAACACCTTGAATCTGGCTCGGTACGTTATAGGCAGCCAGTGCAGGGCGCGGAGCACCGATGTTATGTGCTCATGCCACCCCGTCCCTGTCAGGAGATGGGCTGCCGCATTCTGCACTAACTACAGGCTCCAAACCAGAAACAAGAGAAGCCCCACGTAGAGCGTGTTGCAGTAGTCTAGCCTCGAGGTGATGAAGGCATGGACGAGAGTGGACAGATCGAGCCCGGAGAGGTAAAGTCGAAGCCCCCGTACCAGATACGTTGGTGAAAGGCGGCTTTAACCACCGCCTCCACCTGCTGATCCAGATGGAGGCCCGAATCCCAAACCACCCCCAGACTCCGAACCTGAAGAGCAACAGGAGGGCGAACCCCCCCTATCAGGGGGGCCAGCATCTCCCCCACCCTTCCCACCACCATCACCTCTGTCTTATCGGGATTGAGCTTCAGTCTGCTCTGCCACATTCAATGCGCCACGGCCTCCAAACATTGGGAGAGCAACGAGACAACAGGACCTGGGTCAGTTGAAAATGAGAGGTACAGCTGAGTATCATCAGCATATTGGTGACATCGCACCCCGAACCCTCTCACGATCTCCAGGGGCTGCACATACACACCGAACAACAGTGGAGACAGAATGGAACCCTGCGGAATGCCGCAGGTCAAGGTCTGGGGGCTAGATGTTTCAGCCTCCAGCACCACCCGCTGGCTTCTACCCGAGAGGAATGAGTGGAACCATCCAAGGACAGTCCCGTCCAGACCTCCCAAGTCTTGCAGCCATCTCAACAGCAGTCCACGGTATCAAAAGTGGCCGAAAGATCTAGCAGGATCACAAAGGTCAAACATCCTGCATCCATCTCCCGGTGGAGATCATCCACCAAGGCCGTCTCAGTACTGTAGCCAGGGCGGAACCCAGATTGAAAAGGGTCAAGGAAACTGATGCTGTCCAAATGCGCCTGGAGCTGCAGTGCCACTGCCCGTTCAATAACCTTCCCTAAAAAGGGAAAAATAGAGACGGGACGATAGCTAACGAGTGCATCCACATCCAAAGATGGCTTCTTCAGCAGGGGGCACACCACAGCCTCCTTGAGACTGGGCGACAATATCCCCTGCCGAAGGGACGCGTTCACTACCATCGCCAGTACGGTCCCCAAGGTCTCCCTGGAGGCTTTCACCAACCAGGACAGGCACGGATCTAGTTCACAACTAGTGGCTCTGACAGACCCCAGGATATTCACCGCATCAGCTGAATTGAAACTTTCCTGAAACTCATCCCAGAAAGATCGACCAGACGGCCACCAAGAATGCCCTCTCCATTGTGACACCCCGCTTAACACGGGGGACCTCCAAGAAGGCACCCCCGGAAGACTGAAGGAGTCGCTCTGGGGTGCGGAGGGCGAGGCGGTCCCTGAGGTATGAGGGGCCCAGACCGTAAAGGGCCTTATAGATCAACACCAATACCTTGAACCTGGCTCAGCACACTATTGGCAACCAGTGAAGAGTCTGGAGCACAGATGTTATGTGCTCCCGACAACCCGTCCCTGACAGGAGCTGGGCTGCCGCATTCTGCACTAGCTGCAGCCTCCATTCCAGGAACAAGGGCAGCCCCACGCAGAGCCTGAAGTATTTTAATAGTCTCTAACATCCTTGCTTGTTGATCTTGGCTGTTTAAGGATCTGTCTTCCAGTTCAGAAATTGTATTTTCTGTTGCCCCTACTCTTTTTATAAGGGCTTCTGTTTTTTTGCCTTCCCTTCTGGTTGTTCTGCTTGCTGGAGCTTTCCAATTTCGGTGAGTAATTGCTCTCTGGCAAGATCTGCAGCTGCTAGCACTTCTTTAATCTCTGCCAATGCCGCGAGGATTTTATCCTCCCTGTCAGGCTTCCCCCAGGCCTTTCCTCTGTTTGACATGCAGCCATCGCCTGATGGGGGAGGGGGTGCTGCTGATTTCATTTTGCAGAATTTCTCCATTCCCGCTATTGCCTGGCAGTTTTCTTGTGCCCCCTTTGTTCTTCTCATGTGCCCCTAAATAGGGCTGTGAGTTTGGTCCACTGACCTTTTTATTTTGCGAGGTTTTGAAAAGTGGGGGGAACAGAGCTCCGGGATCCGCAACCTCTAGCACTCACGCATGCACAGTCACTCTTCTGGAATAACTTACTGACTGAGGCTATCATCCAAATGACTCCCAAGCGTCCACTTCCAGAGAGCCAACATCGGGGGTCACCTTGGTTTACAGAGAACCTGGAGCTGGATGAAGCAGGATGGATGGCGGTTAGCATGACGGTAGCGTCAGACTCGTGCTGAAGCAGACTGATTGCACCATAAAGCTAGTTTAAGAACTTATGCTGTTGCAGTGCGGGCAACAAAGAAGAAGTTCTTTGCTGTCCTCATCGTGTCCGTTAAATCACGTCCAGCGGAGCTTTTCCGGGTGTTGCAGAGGCTGGTCAGTCTGGCCTCTCTCTGCCTGGAACTGGAATTTTCCAGTGCCCACTGTAACATGTTTGCTGATTTTATTGCGGATAAAATCGCTCAAATTCACCACGATCTTGACACTGCATTGACAATAGTGGAGGTGTTGGAGGTACGGGAAGCCCCATCATGTCAGTTGTTGTGGGATCAGTTTCAGGGGGTGTTGTCCGCTGACGCGGTGGATATCCTTGGGAGTGTCCTGGCCACCTGTTCTGAACTAGACCCATGCCCTTCCTGGCTGGTGAAGGCCAGTTGGGAGACTTTAGGGCCGTTGCTGGCGGGGGTGGTAAACGTCTCCCTTAGGGAGGGCAGGGTGCTGAGCCATCTTAAAGAGGTGGTGGTGCATCCCCTGTTCAAGAAGTCATCTCTTGACATTGACTCCCTGGATAGTTATTAGCCAGTCTCTAACCTTTCCTTTTTAGGGAAGGTTATTGAGCAGGTGGTGGCATGGCAATTACAAGGACATCTGGACCGGGTCGGTTTCCTTGATCCCTTGCAGTCTGGCTTCTGCCCTGGGTTTGGCACAGAGACTGCACTTGTGGCCTTGGTTGATGACCTGTGCCGTGAATTAGATCCGGGCAGATCCTCAGTTTTGATCTTACTGGATCTGTCAGCGGCATTTGATACCGTTGACCACCAGATGTTGTTGGCGAGGTTGCGGAACCGGTCCAGGGTGAGCAAAATTGTTCTTGAATGGTTCCACTCATTCCTGGTGGAGAGAACACAGTGTGTGGTTCTTGGGGAATGTACGTCGTCTCCCTGGAATCTCATGTATGGAGTCCCGCAGGATTCCATTCTGTCCCCTCTCCTGTTCAACGTGTATATGCAACCGCTGGGCAAATTCATGAGAGGATTTGGTGTACGATATCATCAGTATGCCAACGATACACATCTTTATCTCTTGTTTTCTGGAGACCCAGGCCTGGCAGTCTCAGTGCTTACCCTACAGCTTAGCAGCTGTAGGGGGCTGGATGAGGGTGAGCCGTCTGAGGATGAATCCCAACAAGATGGAGGTGATGTTGGTGGGGAGGGCTGAGGGGGTGGTGGCTCCCATCATTGGTGGCCCCCCTCACGGCTGCTTAGGTCCATAGTCTGGGGGTGCTCCTCCACCCGCAGCTCCGCCTTGAGTGTCAGGTGGAGGGTGTGGCAAGAGGAGCATTTCACCAATTACATCTGGTACGACAGCTTCGGCCATATGTCTCAGATTTGATTCTGGCCACCATCATCCATGCTTTCATTACCTCCCGAGTGCATTACTGAAATGCACTCTACGTGGGGGTACCCTTGGCGACAGTCCGGAGGCTGCAGCTGGTGCAGAATGTAGCAGCTCACCTCCTAACGGGGACGGGTCGCCGCAAGCACATTACACCGGTGCTCTGGACTCTGCACTGGCTGCCTATTGTCTTCCAGGCCCAATTCAAGGTGTTGGGTTATGACCTATAAAGTCCTAAACTGTTTGGGTCCTGGTTACCGGCGAGATCACCTCAAGCCTTGGACCATTTTGCGGCCCCTGCAGTCAGCCAGGGGCGCCCAGCTTTAGATCTCCTGGGTTTGCTGGGTGGCTACTTTGGGGAGAGCGTTCTTGGTGGTCATGCCTTGGCTGTGGAACTCCTCAGGCCCATCTTTCCTTATATCTCCCCTCTTTTCGTAGGTGTTTTATGACCTGGCTGTTCCGCCGGGCCTTCGGGGGGGGGGGAGGGGGAGGTATTGGTTAGCCACTATTTATAGGTTTATATTTTATGTGCCCATTTTATTTATATTGATGATATTGTATTTTATTGTTAGATTTTATTGTTATATTTTATGTTGTACGCCGCCCTGGGTTGCCAACGTGCAAGTGGGTGTGGGCTATACATTTTTTGTAAAAAAAAAAGGGGAAAAAAGAAAAAACAATCACTACTTTTTTTTTTTACAGGTGTGCATTGATCTTATGAGTGAATGTAGCCTCTCTTTCTTCCTATAATGTCCAAAGCAGTATGCCAGAGACAGCTCCTGCCCAGCATTCTAAGGGCATTTTCAAACAAGACACTACCAACCCACTATACATGTTGCAGGGCTGCAGTGTTGCCCTATGGGTGCCATGTAACATGTATAGTGGGCACGAGGGGGGGGGGGCAGAGAGTGTCTTGGTGTGAAAATGCCCTAATCTGTAAATACCCCAATATCAAATTATAAAACATTTATCAAAAAGTCTAACAACAAGCAAACAAAGGGAAAAATTATGGAGTAACGCCATCAAGTAAACTGACAGTTTAAAAGGTGAAGTTTCGAACAATGGGGAAATTTTCTTTTAAGAAATATACCATTGAGAAGTGGAATAGGTTATTATGCTGGAGATGCTCAAGTCACTATCACTGATAATATTCAAGTACAGACTTGATAAAACATTCAAAGGAATGATATACAGTAGCCTAAAAAACAATGCTCAGAGAATATCAAGTTGAGATGAAAGACTAGTTGCTGGTTTTAATTCCTCCTTGACAGAACTTTTGAAAATGATAATCCCAATCTAGAAAATGTAGTTGATGGAGGAGAATTGACAGCATCTGAAGGCCTGATCTTCTGAAAAATTGAAGGAAAAATATGATGTTTTAGCTTATTATTCACCGCAACAGCTGAAAATATAAACCAATTGAAATTATGCACTCAGTTTATTAAGTCCAAAACATGAAAGCCTTTGAAGAAATATTTTATTCCCTCAGATGTTTGATTGAAAATATCCTCAATCTATGGTAAATCAATAACACACAAATATAGGAACTCTCCAGTGGATAATGCGAGAGAGTGGTAACCCTTTGAGGTATGCTTCTTTATCTAGTGTATCCCTGAAGAACCCTATACTGCGGAAACAATGCTGCTCAGCTGTGAGTTGTGATGGTAAGGTACTGAAGGACCCTATGGAGGGGTGGGAGGGGTCTACATACTCATTACTTCAGAGGCTCTCTCTTTCTCTGAAGAGGCTTCACATTTCCTGGTATGCAAGAGAGATTGAATCTAAGCCTTGGGTAGTCTGTGGTTGATGCCATCCATTTTTTTGGGGTGGGGGGAGGATAGTTGTAGGACTACTAACACCCACATTGATCCCTCAATGTCTAAGATTCTATCCAAATCTCAGGTCTTGAACTATCTTGTTATCAGCTGGGCTGTATTGTGCCTCTTAGTCATAACATGCAAACGCGTGGGAGACAACGTTCTTTTTGCAGGTTCAGTTTTTATTCCAGTATCGATAAAATAAAAATACACAACACCTTTCTCAGTGTAACTTCAAGCATATTTCAAGTAATTTATTAGTGGGGATAGTACAAAGGTTTTACTTAAACCATTCATCTCTTAGAATTTGTCATTTGTGGCAACAAACTTTCAGTTCATGTGTCAAAGAGCAGAAGTGCCTCAAATAATTTTAAAAGGGGGCGTGGCTTTTGCCAGGAACTTATATGCTCTCTCCCCATCTACCCAGTCTTTTGTCCCCATTCTTGCATGAAGAACTCTCTCACACACATCTCCACTTAGAAGTCTCACTGGCAGGCTCAAGGTGATTATATTCAAGACTGAATTCCTCATCTTCCCCCTGAAACCTTTTCTCCACAAAGCATTGCTAAAATCATGTTCTTCCTTCCTGTTCCCACTGTTAAAACCCTAGTCCCAGTTCTCTCACCTTAACTACTGTAACCTCTTCCTTATTGGCACCCCCGGCTTGTACTTTAGTCCTCTCATTTCTGTTCAACACTCCACTGTCAAGGTCACCACTTTGATCATGTTCAGCCACTCTTCTGCTCGCTCCACTGGCTCCCTCTTTCCCTTCACATTCAGCACTAGCTCCTATATCTTCAAGGCTCTTCGTGCCCTTGATTTCCTTATCTTTCTGGACTTGGTTCCTGCTACACTCCTATCTGGGAGATTTGCTCCTCCTCTTCCATTACCCTCATCCACTTCAGAGTCTGCTGCTCCTTAAATCGTCTTCACTTCTCATATGCTGTCCCCTATGTGTGGAACTCCTTTCCAGAACACATTACTCTTCTCCCTTCCTCCTTCCCTTTAAATATCTCCTCAAAACCTACCTCTACAGTCACGTTTTCTCTAGCTCCTCATCTCCACAGATGCTCCTTGTACTATCCTTTCATTCAGGGTTCCTTTCTCCCCTGTAACTAAGCCAACCACACGTACCTGCTGCAACTTCTCAACTTCATGAATGTATCCCTGTCTGTCCCTACATTCCCCTCTCCCTTGCCTACTAGATTGTAAGCCCCTCCGGGCAAGGATCTGCGTCTAATTAATGATCATTCACACAGTAGGGATGGACGAACGCGGTTTGGAAGTTTGGAATTTGGCCGAACTCGATCTGTTCGGTCGACCGAACCGAACTGAATTTCCGAACTCAAATTTCAAACCGAACCGAACCGAATTTCCGAACTCCGTTCTGTTCGCCCATCCCTAGTAGCAACAAACACAAAAAAAACCTGATTTTGAATGGCAGAACTTGGTTCGGAATTTTGAAATTGGATCGAACTTGGTCTGTTCGGTCAACCGAACCGAACTTCCAAACCGAACTTGAATTTTAAACCGAATTGAACCGAACCGAATTTCCGAACTTGAATTTTAAACCGAACCGAATTTCCGAACTCCATTCTGTTCGCCCATCCCTATCACACAGCCAAGTACACTGCTTGTGCTATATAAATATGTAGTAATAATAATAATAATAATAATAAACAACTTCGCTGTAATTTATATTGGCGCTTCTAGTAGTAGAGAGGGTATTATCCACCACTTCTAAGAGATGTTTGCAGAATAAGATATGATTTTTGCACTTTATGGCTGTAAATCTTGGGACATGGTAGGAGGTGTAGAAAGAGAGAGAGGCTGTAATGTAAAGGGATTACATCCTATATGCCAAGTATTATCATGCTACCATCAAAATTAATCTGGGAAAGGCAACAAAAATGTAGAGGAGAAATAGATGGGCATCATAAGAGATGTATGAAATGTGAATAGTAAATTGAAAGGTCAATTGTTTACTCTTCTTGACAATACCAAAGAAAGAAAGAAAGAAAGAAAGAAAGAAAGAACATAAAAAGTGAAATACTGGGTGAAATCAATTATCTATTGGACCCAGCATCCTGTCTCTGAAAATGGACATTCTCAGTTGCTTTGGAGAAGTCCCCAACAGGTCATAATGGAGTGATCCATTCCCTGCTGTTCACTCCCAGCTCCTCACAGTCAGAGGGCTGTGTATGTCATTTTCGTTATATCAATAATAAAAACAAAAAATGTTGTTTCCATTTTCATTATTGCAAAAACAAAAATGACAAAAAATAACAAAATCAATAACAATAATGAAAGTCATTATTGATTTTATTATTGCCTGGCAGGTGTTTTTGGAGAGAAATGTGGAGAGGGGAAGAGGGAGTAGACATCTCAAAGCCAGAAACAGTGTTGTGTTTAACTTTTGAACTCGGAGAGGAAGGACCTGATGGATGCATTTCTGACCCATGAGCAGCAAAAACAGGTCCCAACAGTTGAATAGAACCCTTTAATTCTTCAATGGCTCTGCCTCCCAGAACCAATCAGGAAGGCTCTGGGAGAGGGCACTGCAAACCTTAATATTGTAGGGCTGGGTTGCTTCACTCTATCTGTCTCCCCCTGTCCATATATTATATCGATATAGATCAGGCATGCTCCACTTGATTTATCCTGAGGGCTGAAATGCAACTCCACCCCTAATTTGTATGGCCCCGTCCCTAATTTGCATGGCTCCATCCCACATGCACATCCAAACCACATGGCAAGGCAAAGCTGGCACCCTCTCCCACAAAAACAAAATATGCATATGGCAAAGCCAAGCCATATGCAAACCCAGGACGAACGCACAGCCCCCCCTCCCCCCATCACTCCCCAGTCACGCTTGCAGAGTTCACAGTGGGCCCTACTTACCTAGGAAAAGAGAAGTGGGAATAAGGAGCTGGGTCTGGGCACCAGCAGAGGTAGGAGACATCAGGTCAGTGGCAGCAGGACAGAGGGAACCAGGTTCAGTGGAGCACAGAGCTGCACCTTTAATTGTGCAGCCCACGGAGGCTTTTGCCTGTGCCATTGGGTGGAGCCAGCAGCAGCTGTTTTGCTGGGGGCCGGGCTGCTGCCACTGCCCATGTCGGCCTGGATGCGAGTGGTCTCAGTGCTTTTTCTGCTTCTCACCTCCCCCACAGCTCACCTCCTCCACTGCACTGAGAGCGCCTGCATCCAGGCCGACTCAGGTAGCAGCGGTAGCTGCTACCGGCTCCACCCGTCAGTGTAGGCAAAAGCCTCCATGGGCCGCACACAATGAAGAGACACCCATTTGAAAGCGGGCCTCACAAAATGTATCGGCGGGCCACATGCGACCCCCAGGCCGTATGTTGTGCAGGCCTAAAACAGACAGACAGACAGATAGACAGACACTAGTCTGTTGTATTATATATATATTAGGATTGTAGGATAGGAACATTTTGTATTATACATAGGTTAGGCTTATTGTAGATTCAGTATATATTATATAAATAAAACTACATATTGTGTACAGTATATATTATTGTGTGCAGTTCTTTCGGTATCACAATAAGAAGGCGAAGGAGTTCAACTTCTGACAATAATTCTTGATTGGCACACAAAATCAATACAGATACCAAAAATAAAATCTTTGTTTGAAATCGGTACTAATACCGATAACAATAACAAAAACAGACTTTTCACTGTTAACGAAAACAACACATTTTAATAACAAAAACAAAAAACAACATGGGGCCATGGTGCACACCGCAGAAGTTACGTTCCCTAACCTACTTGGCTAATAGTCATTAATGTACCTATCCTCCAAGAACTTATCCAATACTTGTTTAAACCCAGTTATCCTACTGGCCTTGACCACATCCTCTGGCATGAATAATCTACAAGGAAATATGAAACGGTGTGGCTTCCTGCTGTGAGATAAATACTTTAAAAGATTTAAAAAGGCAGTGTGGCCTAACTACAAGACCATGGGCAGTTCTCCTGAATTGTATTCTCTCCTCTGTCACAAAATCTCTAGAGATTTAGGAATATCATGTATCTTCCCTGAGTTTTGAAAGAGTACTAATATGTATTTCTCAGGGCTTCAAGTTTAGATTTAGTGACTGTAAAGGATTTTGAAGATATGAAGAATTGCACAATTTTTGTTATCTGAATGACTCATTGTACAAATTGTCCTTCAGTTTGCTAATGGAAAGATATCTTCTCCTGAGGAATACTATCTTTTGACTGTGTGCATTCATGCCTTTTTTGGAGATGTATGCAAATCACCCTGTCATACAGAAGATGATGGACACGTGTCAAGATTTAGGATTAGAACTGGAGCCTTTGGGACACTGGAGGAGGTGGCCAGCTACACAACATCTCTATGGTGTTCTGATTTGGGTCCTTGCTCCAGTTTATTAGGCCCTGGTCCAGCTCCCTGCCACTATAATTTGACTTGTCATCCATTGAGCCGATTGACTTCTCCTCAGATAAAACTTACCTGACAGGAAGCAGAGCAGCACTTAGGGCTGTTTGTCAGTGCCTCAGCCTCACTGCCTCTCACTTCGTGGATCCCATCAGCCTGCTTTCCAGCCTTCTTCTCAACCCTCATAGCTCCCTCTGCTCCAGTCTTGCTCCCATCTTCAGTCCTTCCTGCTTATGCAGGACTAATTCCTTGGCTTTAGACCTCTGGCTTGTTCTTGGACCCTGCTCTCTAAATCACTCTTCAGTGTGTTTACTTGATTCAGCTTCACTCCAGTCCTGACCCTTTGGCTTGGACTTTGACAACTTTTCTTAGACCTGGTCCCAACGCTGTTTGGACCTGACTTACCTGGCCCTGATTACAAGTCCACAAGTAAGTTCCAGATTCATTTTTCACACACACACTGCCCTGAGGCAGTTCCTGGATGCATCCTTCACACAAACACTGCTCTGAGGAAGCCTCAAGTAGCCACAGCTGTAGATGTGAGGGGCTGCCATGGAAACCAAGTGACCACAGCTGCCTGGAGCAAAGCCGTTTACCAGGAGAACCTTTTACACACAAATGTTCTGGGAGAAGTTCAAAGATCCTGATGTTTAAGAGCTGGGTGAGTGATTTAGACACACAGAAAGTTCAGGATGTAACAGCAAATATGCAGGAGAACTGTGTGTGTAAAAACACCCAATATGATGGAACATTTCTCTGTTTTGCTATGACAACTAGAGACCTGCCCAGGCCAGAAACCTGACCCTGACTGCATTAAGCCCAAGCGTCACTCAAGTCTGATGCAGCTGAGCTCTTCTGAGTCCATGGGCATTTTTACACAAAACATGCCATGAGCAGGCAATTAAACCCACGAGTCAAGTTCACGTGTGAACAACTCTCCTGCATTTCAAGTGGAAATTTCAGTGTCTTAATCTGGGTTTTTAAAACCCCGACCTTGGTGGTTTACTAATGCGCTTTCCAAAACTCGCATCCTAAAGATGCAAATTAATGTTTAAACACATTTGCATGAGATTGTATGAAGCCGCGTTTCCTTTGATTGTCATTTTGAAACCATACATGTGCGGCTGGAGAACTGCTCCATTCTGCACACCACGTTTACGGTTTGTCCAATATTGGGTATCTGTCTTTGAGGCCATCAGCAGTGAGGATGGAGTAAATGGAGTTGAACAGGTACCACATGACTTTTTTTTTTTTTTCCTTTAATGGGCGGTCGTGTAAACAACATTTGCAGAAATGTTACTGCAGCCCTGTGATCTCAGCAGATTGCTGTAACCTTCAAATTGCATGCTCATGTAAAGACGATCCAAGTGGCCCTGCCATAACATCACAGCACTCCAGAAGGGCTGGGGGCTATGTCAGAAAAAGGGCATAGCGAGGTGTTCTCCACCCTTTCCCAGTGTGGTTCTGCTCCCTACAGACTGCCATGAAGCTCCAGGGGCTCCTGCAGCTACGGATCTGGGCCCAGCCCAAGCCCCAAGAGCAGAGGCAGAGAGTGTACCACGTCCAGGCCTGATGGGACCTAATGTATCCAATCTTAAGAAATTTAGGAACAAGCCAATTGCTATTTTTCTGGCCTATTAGTCTATTGATGGCAAATTGTAGCTGAAAATATCAAGAAAAAGAACAGAAAGTATCATTTGGAAGCCAAAAGCTGAGAAATCGAGTATATATAATTGGGTCGCTAATAGCTCAGTCTTGTTTTTCGTCATGTCTAGGTAGGTACTCAGCAACCTCAGCTACTGGTGAACCAAATGATTATAGAAAACAGCTAACACACACCTCCGCGTCTTGCAACAGACCCTGCTACACTGTAGGATTACGCCTTAAATCAGTGTCTCACAACTTTTTGCCTGTATGACACCATTTTGACACTTAAATATAAACGGAGGTGTAGCTAGGGTGGAATGGGTCCCTGGCCAAGAAGTCAAGATGGGCCCTCTGGGCCGGCAAGCCCAGGGGCGCTGCCCAAAGTGCCCAGGACGGTGGGCCTGAGGGCACTGCCCAGCTCATTACCCATAATTTTTTTAATTATTATTTATTTATTTAAAATTTATATCCCACCCCTCCTGCCCACAGGGCAGCCCGAGGTGGTGAACAGCATTCATTAAAACAATATAATTTTTTAAAACAATTAAAAAATACAGTAAATGGGGAAAGCCCCCATCCCTGCCCCCACCCCACCCGTCACCAAAAGCCTGATGGAACAGCCAGGTCTTACATATACGCCGAAATAGCAGGAGAGTGGGAGCCAGCCGAGCCTCCTCCGGGAGCAAATTCCAAAGCACAGCGGCGACCACCGAAAAAGATCTAACATCGGTGACCACCCACCTCCCCCAGAGAACCTCCAAAAAGGCTCCCACGGACGATCTCAAGGGTCGCACGGGTACATGGGGAGTGAGGCGGTCCCACAGATAAGCAGGGCCTAGGCCGTGAAGGGCTTTAAAGGTTAAAACCAGCACCTTGAACCTGGCCCAGTGCTTTATAGGCCCAGTGCTTTATAGGCAGCCAGTGTCATGTGCTCCATGCGACCCGCCCCCATCAGGAGATGGGCCCCGCCATTCTGCACCAGCTGCAGCCTCCAGACGAGCTTCTCGGGCAGCCCCACGTAGAGCGCGTTGCAGTAATCCAGCCTCGAGGTGATGAAGGCATGGATGACAGTGGCAATGTCGGAGTCTGAGAGATACGGCCGAAGCGGCCGGACAAGATGTAACTGCCAAAACGCACTCCCCGCCATGGCCACAACCTGAGATTCCAAGCTGAG
>QEPC01009197.1:1291638-1393074 GCA_003113815.1 Sphenodon punctatus | reverse complement strand
GGGGGGGGGGGGGGGATTTGTGCTGCCGTTTTAGTGTGCTTTTTGTATATTTTTAGTATTTTTACTGAATTTTAAATTGCGAATTATTGACTGTGTGTGTGAGTTGCCCCGAGCTGCTCTGTGAGCAGGAGGGTTGTGTGATAAAAGAAAACTGAAATATATAAATAAATTCACACTGTCCCCACCCGTAACCAGTTCATTTGTGCCCTCATAAATTCATGCTGCCCTCCACCCATAACCAGTTCATTTCTGCACCCATAAACTCATGCTGTCCCCACTCATTTGTGCCCCCATAAATTCCTGCTGCACCCCCACCCATAACCAGTTCATTTGTTCCCCAATAATCAGCTGCCTCCACCCCATAGCCGAGGGGTGGGGAACCTTTTCCCTCCTGGGGGCCACTTAAAAAACTTGCCCAAGTTCCAAGAGCCACACAGAAGTTGGGGTGGAGGTGCTTAAAGGATGCACTCAAGGAAAGGAGGACCCAAATCATGGATCTGTGCCATGGAACTCTCCCCTATCCTTGTTTGTATGACTTCATCTCTGCTCCCTACCCTTAAGCTCGGTTTTTCAGTGACTGGAGAGGAGAACTGGATCCAAGGGAGTGGAAAGGGGCCACATAAAAACTTGCCGCAGGCCGCATTTGGCCCCCGGGCCTGAGGTTCCCCATCCCTGCAATAACAATTGTGCTTCCCCAGTCCCATAATTTGCTAATGCTTGCTACCCCCCATTCCGCACTAACTCCAGTCCCCCCAACTGCAGAGTGGGACCCACTCTCCCTCCCAGCAAGACCTCCCTCCTTTCCCACTTCCCCCCTACCTTCCCATGGTGTGGGCCACCTAGCCAGCTCAGTGGCAGCTGGGGCAGAGTCGACTGAATCGGCGGCTGGGGCTGTGGTGCTGCTTCCAGCAGGCTGCCCAGTTCCACCACTCTCTACTCTCCCTGCCGGGTGGGAAGCTTTAGGAAGGCTTCCACCCACCTTAGGAAGCCTTACTGTGGATGCTACAGTCCGATTCCCCCCTGCGGACCTGCGGCTTGAATTTGTGTGCCGCCAGCAACCGTCTAGATGAGCTGCTTCCAGCTGGAGCTGGAGGCACTAAGCAGCTGATCTAGGCAGTCACTGAGGGTGGCCCCATGAAACTCAAGCCACAGCGCCGCAGGAGGGACCAGACTACAGCAGTTGCAGCAAGGTTCCAAAGGCGGCCACTTGTTTGCCCGCCGGGCAGGGAGAATAGAGAGCTTTGGGAGTGGGCAGCCCACCAGAAGGGGGAAAAGGTCCCCTGCAAGCGCCCTGTGCACTGCAGGGGGAGCATTTGTGCCCTCCCCTTGAGGGGAAGAAGGCACTGGGTTGTAGGAGGGGGTTTGAGTGGTGGCTGGTCGGCGGGAATCCCCTTTGCAAGCTGCAAGCTGAATTGGGGAGGCTTGCAGCTTGCAAAGGCTGTTAGAGTGCGGCACGAAAATACGTCTTTCTGATTGGCTGGGAGCGGCCACGTGGTGAGGGGGTGCAGCACAGCCCGTCATTCGGCTGCGGCAGAGCACGAGAAGAGGACTCGATCTCTGTGTCGGGCTTGACAGGGCCCGGTCGGGAGAGAGGTGCGTCGGAGAAGGGAGAGGCGGCTTTCTTGGAAGCTGGGACCAGGCTGGGTGGCAAGCAGCAGAAGAGGAGGCAGTCGCGATTTGGAGAAGTGGCTGGGCCTGCGGGGGGGGGTGTTGTTGGTTTCCCCGGTGGCGTGAGGTGGGGGGGGTCCCAGAGCACTGAGGAAGCAGGCTGATAGAGCCCCCCCCAAAGCAGCATTGCATTTGCTTTTGGGGTGACCAAGCAGACGCGGTACCCTCCCCCAGGCAGAATTTACAATGACCATGGGCAGAACAAAGAAGGCCCAGGTGGCTGTTTGGCCACAGGAAGGAAGGGGGGCAGCCCGTGGGCGTGGCATGAAAAAGGGGCAGCGCAAGGGGCTATCTCTCAGGTCCCTCCCCCTCCTGCTTCGGGCACTCCCTGGGGGTTCATCACGGGTGGTGCAGGCCCTCTTGGTACAGCAGCCCCCTCCCGCTTGGTTGCAAGTGGACCACGGGTAAGCATTCATGCAGTCCATGGAAGCCAGGATATCGGAGTGGGATAGCGTGATGACTCAATTGGCGGCTTCTGGATTATTGGAGCCTGGGGGAATGGGTGGTCACGGGGCTGGAGGAGCAAGCGGGCATTCAAATGGTCTGTCTTCATAGCTTCGAGATTCGGCTAGGCCTGGGCAGGGGGGGGGCCGCGATGGAGATGCTCACTCAAAAGGTCGACAGGATGGAACATCAGATCACCAGGATCGCCCAGCTGCTTGAAGGACGCACCGGACCTCTGTCAATGGTGGCGCAGATTACAGGAGCCAGTGCTCAGCAGGTTGTTTCTGCCTCAGTTGCCCCAGTAGCCAGTGATGGTGAGTATGTCCCACCTCACGCAGGCATGCAAGGGCTAGGGCAGGTTGCTGTAGGCAGTAGTCAGCTGGGGCAGCAGGGGGTGGTGCCAGGTAATGTTGGGTGCACCAGGGCGGCAGGCACAGGGCCTGTTGGATCCCCAGGGGGGACATCCGCTGTGCAGGGTGGTGTAGTATCAGCTGGGCTGCTGAGTCCTGGGGTGGGTCAACTGCTAGTGCAGCAGGACCCAAACAGGTTGGTGTGGATTGGTAATGTGTGGCGCTCACAGGCATCAGTACTTCAGGAGGTGAGTAGTGGAGTGCAGACAGGGCAGGCAGAAGGAGCAAGTGTTCAAGCCCCACCAGGGGTGGGCGACGTCTTCGGGAATCAAGGTGTGGTGGCTCCTGGGGGGGTCATCGGCCAAGGGGGTCCAACCTTTGTTGTGTGGATACGCGCAGGTTTCCGCACCACTGGTGGTGCACCTGCTGCAGTCCATGACGGAAAAGATTTGGAAGGGCAATTATATGACCTGTTCGCTATCCTTTTTTGTAACCCGATTCCGGACCTCAATGCTCGGCTAGAATCTAAGGAGTTTGAGAGAGCAAAGAGGTGCAAAATAGACAGGAATTGGGCCAACTGGGAGTTGACTTTTATTATATATGCCAGAGTAGTGATGCAGGCATTTTCAGAAAGGGCGGTAGCTCTGAAATATTTTGACTTAGTCAGGCGGGCATATTTGACGAAGGAATGGGTTCAGATGGCTGCGTTATGACAAGGTGTTTCATCAGAATGCAGCCATTACACCAGGGGTTTGCTGGGATGTGAAGGATCATGATCTCTGGTTGGAATGCGTTCAAGGAAAGCATGTGATGTGCGCGAATAGCGGGCATATCATTGTCAACAGTGATGCACAACCGTCTGACAATTTTCGGGGAGATCAGGGTAAAAAGGGTCCGCAGTCGCTGGCCTGCTGGGATTTTAACAAAGGAAAATGTTTTTGTTCTTTTTGCAGGTTCAGGCATACATGCCTGCAATGTGGAGGGGCACACCCCTCCACCAATTGTCAGCACAGGCGAGGTTCAGGTCAGAGGGGAAAGCGGGGTTCCAGCCTGGGGCAGGGAGAGAAGGAGTAACAGCCCAGTCTAATGCTGTAAAGGGCACCTACGCCAGTTAAATGCTGGGTGCTGGAACGTTTTTTTACGGGGTTACCCTGAACCTGCCCAGGCACGTTACGTTGTTAATGGTTTTCGTTTTGGTTTTGAAATTCATTTTGAAGGTAGAAGGGTGCACATGGTAGCACAGAATTTGAGATCAATAGTGGGCAATCAATGTGTCATGGAGAAGAAGATACTGAAGGAGTTGTCTGAGAGCCAAATAGATGGCCCCTTTACATCTTTGCTGATGAGGAATTTGAGGGTGTCTCCATTAGGCATAGTGCTGAAGGAGTACCGATTGATCCATCATCTGTCTTACCCCAGGGGGTCTTCGGTAAACCATGCTATCCCACCCGAGCTGTGTACGGCCCATTACGCTTCCTTCGACAGGGCGGTTGAATTGGTTAGAGAGTGTGGTCCGGGTGCTCTTATGGCAAAGAGTGACGTGAAATCAGCTTTCCAACTCTTGCCGGTGCACCTCAGGGATTTTTATCTATTCGGATTTGCGTTTAATGGCCGGTTTTACTATGATAAAGCGATGCCCATGGGATGTTCATCTCATGTGCCGCTTTTGAGAAATTCAGCTCGGTGTTGGAGTGGATCGTTAAACGGTTGACCAGTTTGCATCGAGCGTCGCATTATCTCAATGATTGTTTATCGGTAGGGCAAGGTCATGGGAGCGCAGTGACTTGTTGGAGGCCTTCAGGGGAATTACAAACGTGGTTGGGGTTCCCTTAGTGGAAGAAAAAAACAGAAGGGCCTGTTTCCGTTTTGACCTATTTGGGTATCGAATTGGACTCCGTGTCTCAGTGTTCACGTTTGCCGGAGGATAAGTAGGGTACTCAAGGACGAAGTACCTTGCACGTAGTGAATGTAGTGAATTTGTTGTTATCAAAATCTGAGAGAGTGATGCGCTTGGTTAGAGTTTTTGTTTTATGGTGCCTCAAGCATAACATAGTTTTTTATGCTAAGCACGTGCTGGGTGTGAACAACGAGATTGCTGATGCCCTCTCTCATTTCCAGGTTCGGCGTTTTCGGGATCTCGCTCCAATGGCCAGGGAGAAGCAAGACTTCATTCCCCAGGAGCTTTGGAGTCTTGGATTTTAGAACTCATAGAAATGGTCAAGGGCTCAGTTTCCCCGGCTACATTGCGGATTTATGAGAGCGCGTTAAAGGAATTTTCTGCTTTTTTGGGAAGGAAGGGTTGGTCCGTGGTTTTTCTGATCCCTTTGCCGCAGGTGGTTCAATTTGGGATGGAGCTGTGGAGGAAGGGTTTAGCTCTGGGAACGATTGCGGCAAAGTGGTCTGCTCTAGCCTTTCTGTCAAAGATGGTTGATCCGGCTGAGTTGTCGGGATCCCCTATTCTGAGGGCCATGTTGGAGTCCTGGAGACAGCAAGGGTACGAGAGGGCTGATAGCAGGGTGCCGATGTTGCCCAAGTTGTTGGCTGACATGGTGGGAAAATTGGGTAATGTATGTAGTGATTGGGGCGAAGTTGTGTTGTTTCAAATGGCGTTCATGATAGCCTTTTTTGCAGCACTGAGGGTTAGTGAGTTGGTTGTGCATTCTCGTTTGGACCGGTCAGGCAGGGCTCTGCAAGTTGGGGATGTGTCATTGGGGGGTGATAGCGTCGAGTTGTGTATTAGGATGTCAAAGACGGACCAGATTGGGAGAGGTGCCAAGGTGGTTCTTTGTAAATCTGTTGAGCCATCAATTTGTCCGGTCTCATGTATAATGGAGTTTTTCAAGTTTAGACCTAGTGTTGCGGGGCCATTGTTCATACATTGTTCTGGCCTGTCTCTTACTCATTTTCAGTTTGTGGCTGTCATGAGACGGTGCCTGTATGCCTTGGGGATGTCGGGTAGGTACAATCCACATTCATTTAGAATTGGGGCAGCATGTAGCGCAGCTCCAGTAGGTTGCTCAGGGAACGTTACTAAGTCAATCAGCAGGTGGTGTTATGCAGCATTTAGGTCTTATATTCGACCTTTTTCAGCTCTGTAAGATTGTTTTGTCTAACTCCACCTTATTTTAGGGTGACAGCCGGTTGTTTTTATATTTGCAGGCCTGCTCCATTGCATGGATACGAAGGTAATTTAGATTGTTGGACACAGTTTTGTTAGCTGGGCAGAAAGGCGGGCCAAAAGTTCAAGCTGGGGGTCACAGTTGGGTTTAGCCTCACGAGCTGTGGTGGTATGGAAGGGTAAGCGGAGCATGCTTTGGCCCCAATTGATGCCATTGCTGCTTGGTTGGAATGGTAGGCTCCCACCAGCATAATATTGATTCATTTGGGGGAGAACGATTTGACGAGAGGATCTGGATTGGATTTGTCAATAATGTTGAGGCAAGATTGGCTTAGATTACGGAAGTTGTTTCCTGGGGCTCGTTTAATTTTTATGGAAATTTTACAAAGGATAAAGTGACCTAGGGCCATTCATCTGAGAGCGGTGGACAGGTCAAGGAAGAGGGTTAACAAAGAAACTAGGAAATTTGTTGAGGCAGCCAGGGGAGTCTGGTTTGTTCACTGGGATATCTTCTGGACCAGGCCCAAATTATATCGGTCTGATGGTGTTCATCTGTCAGAGAGAGGCCTTGATTTATATTTATGGAATTTACGTGAGATTTTGCAGAAATATTAGGTTTAGGCTGGGGGGGATGGCTCTGAGTGAGTGTGGGGGTGTTCAAGCAAGCTTTGCTGCTGAACTTTGTGGTGGTGTTCAGTACCATATCTGGCCCTTAAGCGCAAATCGTATTTGGAGCTCATTGTTAACCCCAAGCTGCCCAGGGCCTTGACCCTATTACGCTTTGATCTTCTCCCCACCAAAGTACTTCTCGGCAGGAGGAATGGTATCCCCTTTGTGAATAGGATTTGCACCTGCAACCTGGGGCAGGGAGAGGGCCTTCCACATGCACTGTTTGTTTGCCCCCTCACTGTGCATTGGAGAGAGCTGTATTTGGTCCCTTGGATCTCCAGCTGACCATGTCTATTCTCGGTGAAATTGTTGCAATTTTGTCTGAGATCAAATTCCCCGGATATGTTGCTCAGCCTTGCTGGCTGGGCATACCAATACAGCAAGTGCTGAATATACTAGGGGAAGTTTTCTTTGTTTTGGAATTATTTAACTCCTTTTGGCTACCCATGGTCGTGGGATGGAAGGATGGAAATCCCTGTGCTTTTTGTTTATCCTCTTGGGGCTTCGAGCTCTACTTGTAACTTTTGATTACTCTCAGGTTCTATTTCCTCCTGTTTAACGTTTAATTGGTGTGTTTTTGTGTACTTCTCATGTTATCTGTACCATGTTTTAATTTTCCTTGTTATGGCTGTCTGTTAAACAACATTAAACTTCATTCATTCATTCATTCATTCATTCATTCAGTACCACAAAAGAAATTGAGTCGGTGTTGCAATTGGCTTGCCAGTACGGGAAACATCTGGTATAGGTGGAGGATGGTATGCCTCCAGGTGCTTGGACCTGGGAAGCAGTCAGGGGATGGGCACCCCGCTGCTATCCCAGAGAAGAAGAATTGGCTTTGGGTGCCATATTGGAAGGATCTAAGTGGTCCCGATGTGGTCACTTGCTCGTCAGTCCTTTTTCCGGGTATGGATCAATTGTGGTCCATGGGCAGAAGGGATTGGACTGGTATCTCCAATCCAAATTGGTTATCTACTATAGTACTGAATGCAAGGAGTGATGGACATTGGTTGAGGAGGTGATATAAGGCGCAGGACGTAATGCCCATTCACTCCCCTTAGACTCACCCAGGGGTAGCAATTTGGTCTAATTCTAATGGGATTACTAATTGGCATTTTCAATTGGAATTCTTTAATAGTTTACTTGACCATTGGGTAAGGTGAAGAATTACAGTAATTGGCTAATAAGAGTGAATTTAAGATTTCAATTGGCAATAACGATCTTTCCATCATTCTCGTTAATTGGTTTGATTGGTTATAATTAGTTTCAATTTTTCAACAGGTTACCGTTTTTTGGCTGGATGTTTTAATAAACAGTTGCAGACAGTTTACCCAAACTTAATTGTGTCTGTGCCTTATTTCCAGTGTGGGGACAAATGTAACTGGGCTCGGCGGCCCCTGGCGCTTGGTGGCCCTCGGCATAAAGCTGGGGTCGCTCAATGGGTACTACACGCTTGAATATAAAATATAAATCCCTGAATTTGAAAAATCCCATCCCCAAAGATTCTGTAACCTCAAACAGTAACAAAGATTCTTGCCCACAGTTTGAAAACCTCTGCCTTAGAAGTCTGTAGGCCCTTGGAGAAGCTAGAATTGGTACATGCAGCAGCAGGTAAACTGGAGACTGTTTCAGTTTTAAAAGGGATACTTTCAGAAATGTATGCAACAAAAGACGCAGTCTAAAAAAACATCATTGAAATTCTAATTGGAATTCTAATTCTTTTTTTGGCGTTTCCATGTTTATGGTATTAAATGTATTTGATATAAATATGGGTTGAGGCTACTGTTGTTTTCTGAACAGCTCAAGATGTTAGCCCAACTGAAAATGTTATGAAAAACCACTCTGGAGAAAAAACAAAAACCCCAGAGGTAAAGATACACAGGTGATGGGGGACAGATTATCCTCCCTCAACATTCCTAAGTGGAATTCTATCTATCAGACCATCTAAGTGCTCCCTTGGCTTAGTTTTGCAAAATATACTTTTCTTCCAAGATATGTCTAAGTTATTGCTGTTGTTGCTGAGCAGAGCACTACTGATCATAAGAGTAAGATAAAAACTTCTGGCAGTAAACAACATTGACATTCCTCTCCAGTGGTGTAGTGGAGCAGGAATGTGGAAAAACGGAGCTGTGGCACTTTTCCTGCAACCCACCTCAGCAGCCTTGAAGACCTTGCGGGGGCTCTCATGAAGAACTCCTGCACTTTTAAAATTACCACTACACCACTGTTCATATCCTTCTTCTACTAAGATGTGTACCTTTCATTTTACTTAAAACCACAGCAGATTTGTGAGGGGGGAAGAGGGGAGTGGAATGAAATGTCACCACTTAAGAGAGATACATCAAGATTGTATTAAATGTCATGGAGATAAACATCATGGAGATAAACATATGGCTCTTTACTCAGTTTTAATTCACTCATTACTCATGCAAATATTCCACTGAAACTACACTTATAGTTTGGAATGAGTAAATATTAAAAAACGGCTTCAAGATTTGATGTTGCTCTGTATAACAAACTATGGTAATTTTACAATCCAACAAAAAATATTGGTTGAAATCTGCAAACTGCTTACCCTGGAGTAGCCCCACTGAAGTCAAGTGGTTGCTGGATTGCAACAATTAACTATAGGTGATCTGTCCAGCTTCTCAAAACCAGTTCAGCGGACTGTAATTTTATACAAGTACTACAGAAAGAGTCTCTCTAAATCAAATATTAGGCCAACAATATAGTATCAGTGAAAGGTATAGAAAATAGGATATGCTTATGAGGTACTATGCAGGTCCACATTAGCGGTTGGATACCGGGGAGAATACCAGATACCGGATGTACCAGTATCGGATCTCCCACGGTACCAGATTTTTTACATTGCATCTATTGACTTCAATGGCTGCAATGTAAAAAATCCAGTACCGCAGCCAATATTAAAAATCCGGTATGCCGGTACAGGTAAATATCGGATTTATCGGATAAAGCCGATATACCCAAATACCAGCAATATCGGATCTTGGGGAAGCTGGAATTCCCACCCCTAGTCCACATACATTTTTTAAAAACCTGTACAGCATCAGTAGGGAAAGAAACATGGCTCATTCATTCAACATCCTTTCCTCTTGCAAACTCACCACTTGCTCCTTAATTTGTTTTTGTCTTGTCCAATAGCAATGTACCTGCACAGCTGCTGATTCCTAGGCATTTCAGTGCCCCCTCCCCTTTGCTACTTCTCAGTGGTGTTTCCCACAATGCAAAGGCCATGGGGAAACTAAAAGACCTTCTAATATCCCTGCATGCAATGTTCTAGAAATAGCATGGAGGGGAGGAGAACGGTCTTGCTTCAGGATTCTTTGACACCTTTATCGTTACCTGAAATTTTTAAGTGACAACGAAGAAATTATATATTGGGGATTGAAGCTTGCTCTCAGTTAATCTCATCATTCAACTCCTCTGCTATTTCCTACTTGCCTTACAAGCAAACCCTTTTCCTTGGGTGATGGAGAACAAGGGATCATACCAAGGGGCAAAGGAAGTGGTAAAGATCACACACAACATTCAGAATATGGGTTTGTGCCACAACCCATTCTGAAAGAGTGATGTGTGAATAAGCCCATAACTCTTACTTTTTAGAGTAAAAGCACATTACACCTGCTGCATTCTATGACCTAGCCTTTTCACACATTAAAAAACACAGCATCTAATCCTGCATTTGCAGGATTAGAGACTTGTGGCACTCCACACAAGACAATGGGAGTTTAGCCATTGACCTCAATCGGAGCTGGATTGCGCCCTTAATTGTGTAAAAGCAACAACTTACTTTCTTTACTATTTTTGCACTTAAAGAAAATTAAAACAAAGAATTTCCTGTAGAGGAATTATCAAGGAGAAAAGACAAAAACAATATCTAAATAAATGAGCATCTAATGATGATTGATTGCTGCCATTATTTTATGCCACTCAAAGACAATTGTAAGGTTTGCACATCACAGAGAAGCAAATTAATAACCTAATCACATGCCTAGCTAAATCTTCTGATGAACTGAAAGCCCTACTAATCTGATGTTAATTTACAGACTGCAGTCTTGGATAACATGGCTTGTTGTCATATATTAGCTCTCCTGTTATTTGTTGCTTGTGTTCTTTAAAAAAAGAAATTGAGTCTACTGTAACTTCCCCTATCAAAATGAAAATGAGCTGAAGACGACAGATATGAAAAAGCCCAGATGCTTCCAAAATAAACTTTATGGTGGTTTCATCCTTTCCTCATTCTCTGGATACCATTTCTCCTAATATATTAATTGAAATGACACTAATTTCATCGATGACCTCATTGTGCTATGGAATACTCTGCTGACGGAGGCCATCGATCGGATGGCTCCTAGGCGTCCGCTGCCCACGCGATAGCTCTGAAGACCTCCTTGGTTTTCTGAGGCACTGCGGTTGCTGAAGCGAAAAGGGCGGCTGTTGGAGCGACAGTGGAGATTGCATCATAGAGCCAGTTTATAGACCTATGCCATGGCTATGCGGGCAGCAAAAAAGGAGTTTTTTGCTGTCCTCATAGGATCCACTAAATCCCATCCAGCGGAGCTTTTCTGGGTGGTGCGGGGGCTGGGTGGTGCGGGGGGTGGCCTCTCTCCACCTCGGAGTGGAGCCATCTATTGCCTGCTGTGACATGCTTGTGGATTATTTTGTGGATAAAATCGCTTGTAATCACCATGACTTCAATGCCACAATTAATACAGTGGGGGAACTGGAGGTTATGGAACCCTGTCTTGCTCAGTTTTGTGGGGTCAATTTCAGTCGGTAATGCCCAATGATGCGGTCGATATTCTTAGGACAGTCAGGGCCACCTCTTGTGAATTGGATCTGTGCCCATTCTAGATGGTTGCTGATCAAGACGGTTGCTGGTGGCATGCAGATTCCCGACTGTCTGCCCTCCCCCTGTGGGGCTCGGGGGTGTAGGAAGGGAACCCCACGGAGGGGGGGGGAAATCACACAGACCACTGCCGCTAGTGCCTCGCTTCGTCCACCAATCGGCGGGTCCCGGGGGGAATGGCAAGGCCTGAAAAAGGACCCCTCAGGTTCTTGTGGTGGTGGTCTGGAGGGCTTAGCCACTCCCCACCGATATCATCATTGGGGTGCAGGCCAAGCCACTTCCCAACCGGGGAAGGTCACAGGACACAATACTATACACACAGGGACTAGGACCAATACTGGGGTGAACAGGTAGGGTGAGGCAGGGCCCGGTGTAGCACGCCCAGGCGGGGGAAGGAAGGACAGGGGAGAGACGTTCGCAAGGGCCCAGGGCACCACGTGCTATAATCAGGGGAGAACAATTACTCACAGGCACTCTCACGTTCACACTCACACGCACTCCGTCAGTCACTCGCAAGCACTCTTGGTCTAGGGTTTCAAGTTGCAGTCGCACAATCAGCAAGGGGCCAGTCTCGCAGGGCAAGGCTCTGTTCACCGGCGCTGCAGCCCTGTCTGCCTCCTCCTTATAAAGGCTGCGCCCGGGACTTCAGCTGTAGCCGCTCTGAGCGCCGCCGGGCGGGTCCCGGGGGCGTGGCTAGGGGAGGCGTCATCGCCGAGGGACGATCTGGCCCTGCAGTATCCCCAGCGTGGGGTCGTAGCACGCTGGTGGGCGTGGCCAGGGGCGGCGTCTTTACCGGGGGCGTGTCCAGTCCCGAGATCTCCCCAGCGTGTTGTTGTGGCACGCTGGGGGGCGTGGCTAGACGCCGCGTTGCTGGGGTCAGAGCTGCTTCGCCCGCAGGCCGCGGCGGCGGGGCTCCAGGCAAGTCGGGGGTTCCCCGATGTCCGGGGCATCTCCTAGGGTACCCTCTATTTCCCCACCTCCGCAGGCCAGGGGGCCTGACAGTACCCCCCCCTCTACGCAGGTGCCAGTGGTCCGGTGCGGGTTTGTGGGGGTATCGGTAATGAAAGCGCCGGAGGAGCCGTGGGGCATGTACGTTGGTCGCGGGTTCCCAAGAATTCTCCGATGCATCGTACCCTTTCCATTTAATTAGGTACTGCAGGCGGCCATGACTGCGTCGCGCATCGAGAACTTCTTGTACCTCATATTCCGGTTCTTCTATCCCGTGGACGGGAATCGGGTCCGGTGGAGGAGGGTTTGGTTGGTCGCCTGCAGGTTTCAAAAGGGAAACGTGGAACGTAGGATGAATGCGGTAGTGGGCGGGTAAGGTCACTGTATAGGCCACGTCGTTTACCTTCCCACTAATGGGAAAGGGGCCCATAAACCGATAGTCCAGTTTCGGTGACGGCCTGGTAGATGGGTAATGCCTTCGGTCGACCCACACGCGATCACCTACTTGAAATTGGGGCGCTTGTTGGCGACGTAAGTCGGCGTAATATTTATAGCGTTGCCGGGCTTTTTGTAAGAATTGTCGTGCTGCTTCCTGTGCCTCGTGAATTCGGGTGACTAAGGCCCCTGCAGCTGGTACAGGGGAGAGGCCCACCCTGGGCACACAGAGGCGGGGATGGAACCCATATGTAATAAAAAAGGGGGAGGACCCTAAGGAGGCACTTAAGGTGTTATTATAGACAAACTCCGCAAGTGGCAATAACTCGTACCAATTATCTTGCAGATGGTCGACATAGCACCGCAGGTATTGCTCCAAGGTTTGGTTTGTTCGTTCCACCTGTCCATTCGCCTGCGGGTGATAGGCGGTAGTTAAATTGAGGCGAACTTGTAACGTTTGCAGGAGGTGTTTCCACAGACGGGAGGTAAACTGCGTGCCCCGGTCCGAGACAATGTCAAGGGGAATCCCATGGAGGCGGACCACGTTTTGCAATAGTAGGAACGCGGTTTGCTGCGCGGTCGGGAGGCCGGGGCAAGCGGCAAAGTGTGCCAACTTCGTGAAGTGGTCAATGACGACAAAAATGGTTGTGTGCTGTTGGGACGGGGGAAGATCCACAATAAAGTCTATCCCAATACGTTGCCAAGGTCCTTGTGGCATTGGTGCCAAATGTAATAACCCAATGGGTTTCCTTCGTGGGATTTTAGTTTTGGCGCAGATTACGCAGGCCTGAACATAGCGTGCGGTATCTGCTCTCATTGACGGCCACCAGCAGTGCCGCTGGAGGAGCTCATATGTCCGTTTGATTCCAGGGTGTCCTGCCAATGGGGCATCATGATGACTCCATAGAGCGTGTTTCCGAGCCTTTTGGGGGATCACAATTTTGCCTTGATGGAGATATCCCCCGGGACACGCTAGAATTTCCTCGGTTTGGATCAGCTGGTGGTCTGCGGGTGATAGTTGTTGTAGTTGCGCGGGAGAGAGGCTGGTTGCTACCCCCACGCAGGGTTGTAGGACGGGTTCCCCCTGGTTACTGATCCGGGTCGTCTCCTCTAAAGATCTGGAGAGCGCGTCGGCTAGCACGTTTTGTTTTCCGGGTCGATACTGAATCTGGAAGGTAAACCGGGAGAAGAAGAGGGCCCAGCGCCCATGGCGCGCGTTGGCGATCTTCACTGACTGGAGGTATACTAGGTTGCGGTGGTCTGTAATGACCGTCACGGGGTACCGGGCCCCTTCCAGATAATGTCGCCAGGTTGTGAATGCAGCTTTAATAGCAAGTAGTTCTCGATCAAGGATGGTGTAATTGGTTTCGGCGCTCGTTAGTTGCCGAGAATAGTAGGCACAGGGGAGAAGGGTCTTCGTCTGTTTGTCCTCTTGCAGGAGGACGGCCCCCAGGGCACTATCCGATGCGTCCGTCTCAACAGTAAACGCCTTGTCAAAGTCAGGGAACTGGAGCAGCGGGGCCCGGGTGAATGCGGTTTTCAAGGCTAAAAAGGCTTGTTGGTGCAGGTCCGTCCAGTGATAGGGTACCCCTTTTCGTAGAAGTTTCGTTAGGGGCTCCGTCGTGGCAGCGTACTGGGGAATGTACTGGCGATAGTAATTTATTGTTCCCAAGAAACGTTGTAGGGCTTTCACTGATGTGGGGGGTATCCAGGTTAAAATCGCTTCCACCTTACTCTCTTCCATTTTTAATCCTTCGGGGGAAATAATGAACCCCAAGAAGGCTATCGTTGTGGTGTGGAAGGCACACTTGGATAGCTTGCAGAAAAGCCGATGCGATCGAAGTTTTGCCAGCACAGTTTGGACATGGACCACATGTTCTACTTCGGATGCGGAATAGATCAGAATGTCATCCAGGTAGGCAATCACGTAAACGTCCAGGACTTCTCGTAAAACATCATTAATGAAATGCTGGAACGTGGCTGGGGCGTTGGCAAGGCCAAAGGGCATTACCCGGTACTCGAAGTGCCCATATCGGGTTCGGAAGGCGGTTTTCCATTCGTCCCCGGCCCGAATGCGTACTAGATTATAAGCCCCTCGTAGGTCTAGCTTGGTGAAGAGTCGCGCCCCCTGCAAGCGATTCAACAACTCTGGAATAAGTGGGAGCGGGTAGCGGTTCTTCACCGTGATGGCATTCAGTTCCCGATAGTCTATACACGGTCGCAACCCTCCATCTTTTTTGGGAACAAAGAAAAGCGGCGCCCCTGCCGGGGAGATGGAGGGGCGAATAAAGCCCTTTTGCAGGTTATCATCGATGTATTGTTTCAGGGACTGTAGTTCCGGCCTCGATAGGGCATAGATGCGACCATAAGAAGGTTGGGTGTCAGGGAAAAGGTCGATCGGACAATCGTACGGTCTATGAGGTGGCAGCATAGCCGCTTCTTGCTCGTCGAATACGTCAGCATATTCCTTATATCTGGAAGGGAGCTCCGGAGTCCCGATTTCCTTGATGGTGGCCCCTAGTTGTCGTGGTCCCCTTGGTACAGCTGGCGGCTCCTCGCTCGCACCGAACACCCGCCACTCTAGGGTTTGCCAATTTATAGTGGGGTTCCATTGGTGTAACCACGGCAGTCCTAGTACGATGGGGAAAATTGGCGTACAGACAACGTCCAACTGCACGGGCTTGGTAATCCCCTGCACCATCACGGGTAGGGGCGTTGTTTGCAGCGTAATTGGTCCGGATATCAGGGGAGAGCCGTCTATGGAATGAATCGCTTCGGTGGGGACCCGGGGTTGTTGTGGAACGTGGTGTTGCCGCAGGTACCTTTCGTCAATGAAATTCCCTGACGCCCCGGAATCAATAAGCGCCCAAGCTATCAAGGTTCGACTGGGGCTAATCCCTAGCATCACAGGGATCCGCAGATGTGGTCGTCGTGCATCCCGGCCACCGGGCGAACGACTCACGCTGTCTAGGGGCGCAGGGTCGGAGCTCAGGATGCCCCCTATACATCCCGAGCGGCCGCATTTCCCTGGTCGCGTCGGTTAGAAGGGAGGGCCGGACAATTACGAGCGAAGTGTGTAGCTCCCCCACAATAATAACATAGCCGGGATATCCGCCTCCTCTCTCTCTCTTCACTCGTCAATGGGCCCCGTGAAGCGCCTACTTGCATGGGCTCCGATTCCTCCTTCCGGGGGGCATCGCTGCGTAGTGCTCCTCCCAACGGCACTCGGGGTAACGACCCCCGCGGGGCCTCTGATCGGCGTTCCCGGCGCCGCTCGTTGAGTCGTTCCTCAATCTGTAGCACTAAGGTAACCAATTTCCCCCAGGTCTCCGGTGGGCTGGTGAGGGCTAACTGGTCCTTCAACTCGTCGTTTAACCCCCGACGGAACATGACCCGGAGCACATTATCTGGCCACTTCAGCTCGACCGCTACCTGCTGGAATCTAGTAACATAATCCAACAGGGGTCCTTTCCCCTGTCTTAAGGTCGTGATCAGGGTTTCTGCGTCCTGGAGCCTGTGGGGGTAGTCATACAAGAATTTGAATTCCTGTATGAACTCCTCATAGTTCTCGAGCAGGGGACTATTACTGGTAAGAAGGGGCGTAGCCCAAATTAGGGCCGGTCCGTCAAGAAGCCCTATAATAAAGGCAACTTTTCGCGCCCCGGTGTTGTAGGTTCGGGGCTGCGTTTTGAACGTCAGCTGGCATAAGGCCAGGAATCCCTGAAACTGTCGCCGATCTCCCGTAAACTTGGAGATGGTAGGTCCCTTGGGCTCGCGGGGCAATACATTGCCCAGATCCAGGGGAGCCGGCGGCGCGGCCACCATCGGTGGGGGGGCCGGCTGGTTTTGTTGGTCTTTAAGATCCTTGACCTCCATGGCCAAGGATTGTACTACGTGGCCTAGCCGCTGTACCTCGGCGAGCAGCTGCTCCATGACTATGGCAATTTAGGGTTTTTTGTTGAGCCGGTGAAACTGTGGGGCTCGGGGGTGTAGGAAGGGAACCCCACGGAGGGGGGGGGAATCACACAGACCACTGCCGCTAGTGCCTCGCTTCGTCCACCAATCGGCGGGTCCCGGGGGGAATGGCAAGGCCTGAAAAAGGACCCCTCAGGTTCTTGTGGTGGTGGTCTGGAGGGCTTAGCCACTCCCCACCGATATCATCATTGGGGTGCAGGCCAAGCCACTTCCCAACCGGGGAAGGTCACAGGACACAATACGATACACACAGGGACTAGGACCAATACTGGGGTGAACAGGTAGGGTGAGGCAGGGCCCGGTGTAGCACGCCCAGGCGGGGGAAGGAAGGACAGGGGAGAGACGTTCGCAAGGGCCCAGGGCACCACGTGCTATAATCAGGGGAGAACAATTACTCACAGGCACTCTCACGTTCACACTCACACGCACTCCGTCAGCCACTCGCAAGCACTCTTGGTCTAGGGTTTCAAGTTGCAGTCGCACAATCAGCAAGGGGCCAGTCTCGCAGGGCAAGGCTCTGTTCACCGGCGCTGCAGCCCTGTCTGCCTCCTCCTTATAAAGGCTGCGCCCGGGACTTCAGCTGTAGCCGCTCTGAGCGCCGCCGGGCGGGTCCCGGGGGCGTGGCTAGGGGAGGCGTCATCGCCGAGGGACGATCTGGCCCTGCAGTATCCCCAGCGTGGGGTCGTAGCACGCTGGTGGGCGTGGCCAGGGGCGGCGTCTTTACCGGGGGCGTGTCCAGTCCCGAGATCTCCCCAGCGTGTTGTTGTGGCACGCTGGGGGGCGTGGCTAGACGCCGTGTTGCTGGGGTCAGAGCTGCTCCGCCCGCGGGCCGCGGCGGCGGGGCTCCAGGCAAGTCGGGGGTTCCCCTATGTCCGGGGCGTCTCCTAGGGTACCCTCTATTTCCCCACCTCCGCAGGCTAGGGGGCCTGACACCCCCTGACTGCAACCAAACCAAGCACGTGCACCCGACCTGAGACTTCACATCCGCTTGAATGTTTTGTCCCTTGTCTCTCCCTATGTCCCCTCTCCTTGTCTTCCCCTGCCGAGTCTTTTAAATTGTAAGCCGTAGGCAGTGACTGCGTCCATCTCATTGTTCTGTAAAGTGCCAGGTACATAGCTGGTGCTATACAAGTGCTAATAATAATAATAAGTAATTTAAATGATTTTATTAATTTTATGGATTAGATTTAAATTTACTGAAATGTTTTATGTTTGAATTTGTTGTGAGCCACCCCACTGCCATTGAGAGCAGGAGGGAGCGGGCTACAAATGTTTGTAAACAAATAAATAAACTAAGTGGCCTTGGTTTTTCTTAATTTAAGAGCTTTAAAAGTGAGTTCTTCCTACACGTTTCCTGCTCCAATGCCCGTGAATCACCGTAGTTTATAAAGATAAAGGGCAATTTAGACTCTGGGTCCAAGAGGACAGTGCTGTTGTACGGGTGTGCAAGAAGGATGGTAGACTTCCCACCCTTCAAATTTGGTGGTGAGGCTGCCAACATGCCCCCCGCAGCAATTCACATCCTATCACATTTAGGGCAGGGAAGGCGGGGAGGGGTTCAGTAACATGCCACTTTCTTCCAGAAACATGAATTAATTTAATAAATAATAATAATAATAATAAACTTTTATTGCAGAATCAAAAGGTCATTGCAAACAAAGAAATACAAACAAGACAAACGAGCACAGATACGAAAAGCATAGATATCAAACCGTAACAATTAAATATACAAGGGTGATTGATTAAAATACAGATTCTAATACGGGGAAAATAAAATATGTACCCCTAACACCGTTTAATAATAAAAACATAAAATAAACATTTTGATACATTCCATGTAATCTCCTTACTGGTATCAGACAAATGATGTTTAATATAAAACTCCCGTGGCCTACCGGGGAAAGCGCTGATCAGGGGGGATATAAGACTCTGTCAGAGTTCCATATACAGGGGGCAGTCAAGGATAATATGGGGAACAGACTCAACCTGCCTCAGCACGCAGTGGCAAATGCGTTCAGCAAATGGGATTCCTTGGTATCTCCCCAAGGTAAGTATTGAGGGGAAGAAGTTCATCTGGGCTAAGAAGAACAACCTTCTCCTCAGCGTGGGGAGGCCATAATCAAGATATGCTCTCGGGTGGTCTGCTTCAGCCATAAGATATTTCAAAGGGCCCGACACAGAGATGGCACTTAGTGCCGCCCATCTCTCCTGGTGGCCAACATCCGCCAGCATCTGGTACACTAATTTCTTAGAGCTTTTATACCCCAAGGGCAAGAGGACCTCGGGGGAAAAGCCCAAATAGTTAAGTTTTTTACGGACTGTCAGTACCCATCCACTAGGTATGTGTCACGGAGGAACATAGGGTCACACACATGTAACATGGGCCTACATGTAGACTACAAGTCTGGTAAATATGTAAAGCAAAAGGTTCCACATGTATGTAATGTTACAACTGAGAACTGTAAAACCCCCAGAGCTGTGACACGTGACCAAGTTCCAAGAAATGGAAATACAGTTTGTTGATTCTCCCTAGACGGATGGATGGCCAGAGACATTTATATGCTAATGCAGGCAGCTGTTGCCTACGTGCAAGAAACAGAGAAAGCTGATAAACAGAACAAAGGGAATTCTAGAAGCCTCGAGAAGATAAGAGGAGTTTCCTCCTGGGAATATAAGGAGTTGTACCCCAGAGGGAGAAGTGACTATCAGGAACTCACTCACCATCTTGCAGCCAGCAAGGCTGGAAACCATGAACTGAGAGACAGGACTTTGCTCTCTAGCAACTCTAAGTCTGGAGACCCAGTCGCTTACATCAAGGACTGAGAAGAACTTATGGACCTTTGTAGGGTAAGATGCTTATTTAGGAANATCTTGCTTATGTAATCAATAAACTTACTTATCTTTATGAAGAAGTGTCTGTGTCTAACATTGGAACACAAGTGAGCAACAAGAGTTCTCAAGCTCTTGTAAACTCAGAGATTAAAGAGTCTGTAAACGGGAAGGATCGGGCCCTTGAGTGACAAAGGGGTTGTCCCTGCAGCAGGCTTGAATCAGCCAGAGAGAGAAAACTGGTTCAAGTGGGCTGTACGCGAGGGAAACTGAGTCACTCAAACCCGGTAAAGTGGGGGTGTGGACCTCCAACCCGTGACAGTATATTATCAGAGATTACCAGCAATGTGAGCGGGGCAACCAGACCAAAAAGCAGCTTTAGCCAATAATTCAGCACACCCCGCCAGATCCTTTCCTCCAAGGGAATAACACCACATTCTAAATACATAGACACTATACTCACACCCGGAGGGGCGAGAAGTAGCGAATTTATTTTGTGAGCATGGTGGCAGCACCAGAAGTAGTCAATAGTCTCTAAGAAGGTGTTGTAGGCAGTGGAAGACCAATAGAAAGGGGGATGAGGGGCGAAAGAGACAGAAGAGACGTGAGGATGGGTCTGCAGAGGATTGGGACCTGGCTTACCTTCTGTCACAGATCCCATGGATCTGTGACAGAAGGGCTTAGAATTTGTCTATGTGACTTGGGCCTAAGTAGTTCACATTTCTGCTTTACTTTTCCTCTTTTTCAGTCACAAGAATACTATCTAGTTTGTAGTTTTGTGTACTACTGAAATCATAGAAACCTATGGAAACAACTGGTATTTTAAATGGTGGCCTAGAAGGCTATGCTGGCAATACGACTTTCCTTAGGTAGTGACAGAGCCTGAAGGGTCTTCTTGTATAGCTTTCAATGTGTTGTTTGGTTGCATATATTTTGAGAAATGTGTCACCAAGCATGGTTTGGCTTATTGAAAGTGAGATGAGGAGATCAATTTCCTGCTAAGAGAAATTCTAAATGCAGATAAAAATCATCTCTGAACAAAGTCAAGCTCTGTAGGGAAATGGAAAGCTGCTTTCTTGCAACACTTCCTGAAGTAGAAAAACAATAGAGAATGCCACCCGGGCTGGGCTCTTTCATTGTGAGGTTGCTGTGAGAAGTAGGTTCACTTGCTACCTTACTCTCTGCTTGCGTTGCCCAGTAGCAATGAATTTACACAGGTGCTTTTTGTGTGCATATCAGTAGCCTACTCCTTTCATCGGGTAGCAGAGAACAAAAGATCATCAAGGAGCACAGGAAGCAGTAAGGATTTCACACAACACTCCTAATGCGAGATTATGCCACTATGAAAGAGTTTTGTGTGAATGAACCCTAAGTGTTTTGCTGTATCAGGCCTTAGGGCTAGAGCTAAAACAGGTACTTAAATTAGTACCTGTGTGTAACTCCTGAATTTTTTGATACCACATTGGCTACCCAGCAGCTTGCCTGCCTACTAATCAGGTACTGGATACCCCAAAAATCCGTAACTTCCTTTACCAATTTTTCAATTACTGCTTGGTATATTAGGTCAGAAAACCAAAAAATCAGGACAAAATTTAAATAATCAGGATTGGAAGTAAATTTTCTGGGACCAGAAGTGGACTTTCTGGGATGAAAAATCAATAATTAAGTGTTAAAAGTTAGTAAATCGATAAAAAAGTCAAAAACATCAGTATCAGAAGTCAAAATTCCAGTAAATCGATAAAAAAGTCAAAAACATCAGTATCAGAAGTCAAAATTCCAGGACCAGAAGTCAAATTCCTGGGATATCAGTGTCACACTTGAGTACCAATTGGTACCCAAAGTAGTCGGGTCAATTAAGGAACTGGAAAGTCAATTGGTATACACCTGTGCTGAACAACCCTGGTGGTGTGGGGATGCTCAGGACAAGGGCTGCACTAAATATTTTTTAAAACATTTGCGAGAATTTCCAAGGATCCAAGGACTGTTTCTGAGTGTTTAGCCTGGTCCGAAGACCCGGGGCGGGGGGGCAGAGGGAGCCTGGAGGGGATGGCATGGGCCAGGGGAGAGAGGCTGGAGGCCTAGCAGGGGCTCAGGAATAGAGTACTCACCCTCCGGAGTGGGTTTGGTGATGCATGACTTCCTCTGAGGTTGAGTAAGTTTAAAAAAAGAAAAAGAAAAGGAAAAAAAGCTGGGCGTGCTTAAAAGGGCACTTTTCCAAGATGGCACCTGCAGCATGCCCACAAAAAAAGCAAAAAGAATGTTAGGAATTATTCGTAAAAGGGATAGACTAGAGAATAAAACTGAAAATATCATAATGCCACTATATAAGTCTATGGTGTGACCACACCTTGGATATTGTGTGCAGTTATGGTCACCCCATCCTCATCTCAAAAAAGATATAGTTGGTATAGAGCAGGGCAACAAAAAAAAGAGGTTTGGAACGGCTCCCCTATGAAGAGAGGCTGGATTGGTTGGGGTTTTTCAACTTGGAGAAGAGACAACTGAGAGGAGATACGACAGAAGTTTATAAAAACATGAGTGATGTGGAACACGTTAATAGGGAACTGTTTTTACCCTCTCAAATAGTACTAGGGGATACTCCATGAAACTAACAGGTAGCAGATTTAAAACAAATAAAGAAGTATTTTTTTCACTCAACATACAATTAAGTTGTGGAATTTATTGCCAAAAGATGCAGCCAAGGCCAGTAGTATAACTGGGTTTAAGAAAAGGTTGAACAAGTTTCTGGAGGATCGATTCATTAGCAGCTATTAGCCAGGTAGTTTGGGGGAATGTAACCTCTTACTGCCGGGAGCTGGGAGAGAACAGCAGAGTATGGATTCTCCCATAGTGACCTGTTGGGTACCTCAAGCAACTGAGATTGGCCACTGTCGGAGATTGGTGCTGGGCTCAATGGACCATTGGTCTGACCCAGTATGGCACTTCTTATGATGTTATACACACGCGCACACACAAACTATCAGTGATCCCACTCATTCTCGTACCCATTAGCGCTAAAACAAGGAACAAGTTCTGTAATCACAAATAGTGTATAGCTGCCCCTTCCTCACTCCTTACAGCCATACTGGACTAGCTGGGAACCTGCAAACACCAAGATCAGAGAAGAAACCACATCACAACTCACAGACACACAGGGAGACACACACACGGACAGCTATGCTAGTGCCACTGCTTGTCCCCTGCTCTTGTCTAGGGTGCCTTCAGTCCTTTGGCCAGTCCCTCCAGCAGCCATGCCAGGTCAACTGCTAGGGGAGGGAGCCTGCCATGGCCCCTCACCCGCCATCTTTTTGTTCCATACTAGATCACAGATTCATACTGATACTATTGAGCTGATGTATTTATTGTTTTAAATTCATATCTATACTTAAAAGGGGGGGAAAAGCATCACAAAAGGTGACTGCTTTGATGAGCAGAAAAAAGGCCCACACCTTTTCTTCCTTTCCGCTATAATTAGAGAACTTGTTATACACAGTAACTATCTAAGCAAGTGAGCTGTCTGATAGTCCTAAAATTATCTCATTTCTAAATGACAGTCACTGCAATTATATATTATTAATTTCTTATAATGTCATTATCAGATACAAAAATATGGCAGCCTGGTTAAATTATTTGGGAAGAAGAAAGACAGTAATATGTTAAGATACTTTTGTACTAATTTCAGAAAAAATAAAGTGTTAGGGTATCCGTCTCACTCACCAATTGTAATAAATAGCGCTGAATATAGGACAGAGGATCTTCTACACAGGTAGATCTCCCACATTCTAAGTGGTATGGAACATCGTAACCAAGCCAAGTACGTGCACTTGAGACCTCGCATCTTCATGAATGTTAGACCCCTTGTCTCTCCCTCTGTTCCCCTTCCTAAGTCTCTCCCCCAGCTCCTGTCTCTCAGATTGTAAGCCCTAGGGGCAGGGACCGTGTCTATTTTATTACTTTGTAAAGTGCCAGGTACACTGCTGGCGCTATATAAATGTTTGTTAATAATAATAATAATAATAATAATAATAATAATAATACCACCACCACCTTTGGGATACTGTCCCATAAAGTCTTTTAGAGAAATTGAAATGAGTGAGCAGGCATAGTTTGAATTCCTATATCATCCCTGTCCCCAACTGCGAAATATTTATTTATTTATTTATTTATTTCAAGCATTTTTAACCTGCCCATCCTGCCCCAGGCAGCTCTGGGTGGCGCACAATATAAAACAATATGTAGACAATCTAATGGTGCAGCCTTGGATCATGCTTTATCAGGATTTTAACATATTTTCCTATATTGTACAGGCAAGGTGGTGTTCTCAAGACCTTTCAAAAGTCCCCGGAGCCTCAAAACTTTCTCTGTCCTACAGGGATTCAAGTATGCTTCACAGTATCCCAATATTTGTCTATTTATCTCTAAGCAAACATGTGGTTCCAACTCTATGAATTGCACCAACTGATTCATTTTGTAAACTTGTTTAAACAAAACTTATTGAGATTGAACAAATAGACGAAAATGTTACTGAACACCATCCAGGAATTGTTACTTGCTAAAAGGGATCCAAAGATTAGTCCAGTAACACAGTCAAAACGTGCGTGTGCATGCACACACACACACGGTGCTTTCAAACGTAATGGTGTCCCATTTTCCCATGGTTTCCCCCTCTATGGCGCTGGGACCACTGTCGCATTAGATGGTGGCCGGGAAGCGGCTGCCAAATGTTTGCATAGAACATATCCAGGTGGTTGTGGCGGCTAGCCTGGGCTGTGATGCGAGGAAGTCCAAAATAGAACTCTACTCTTGACTTAGCCCCCAGCAAGCATTCTTCTTCAGAACCTTTATAAATGTGTATATCGTGACAGAAAAGAGATATGCAATGGCCTTTCTGTATCAGCGTCCACGCCAACGGTGCTGTACACCATGGAACAAGTTGTGCTTTAGTAGTTTGCTGATATTCATTCTTTTACAGTCCTCCATTTTCGTTGTTATGAACCTCTCACTCACTGTCCCAGGCCAGCCACTTCAGCAGCTCCACAGGTGGGCTGCTTGTTACCTTGTATCAGCTATTCCCTGTTGCTCTTGGCTTTCTGGTCAGTTAAAGCCCCGGGCTCTTTGCAAGACTCTTGCCCTGCCTCAGCTTCTCATTTCAGCGGTGTTGTGCCTGGCTGTGGCTATCCCGAGGTCCCTTTCGCTGGGTGAGGGGCCCTTCAGGCCACCACACAGGTGTCTGCCACTCAAATACCTGTGCCCTCAGTTCTCCCTGGGAATAGCAGCCCCTTCGAACTGGGTTGCCTTCCCCGCTTCACCTTGCTGTTTCTCCAGCCTAAGCTGATTGGCAGATGCCTCCCAAGTGCTGTCTGCCACCCACACTTGATTACCAGCCCCTGCTTCCATCTATCATCTCATACACTCTCATGGGTAGCTGCACAAATGCTGCCCGTCTCCCAGCAGCTCCTCTCATGCCTACTGAGCTCAGGTATCCCCCCTAGCACCTGTAGGGTAATCTCTTAAAGGGGCCTCTCAACACTGCCACCCACACTTGATTACCAGCCCCTGCTTCCATCTATCATCTCATACACTCTCATGGGTAGCTGCACAAATGCTGCCCATCTCCAAGCAGCTCCTCTCATGCCTACTGAGCTCAGGTAGCCCCCCTAGCACCTGCAGGGTAATCTCTTAAAGGGGCCTCTCAACACAGGCCTCGCCAACCTCTTAAAGGGGCCACTTACCAAAACCCCTGTGGAAGGCACACCTGCAGTCCTGCCACAAGGTCTTAGGATATTTTAAAAACTAGTTCTCACTTGTAAAACAAGATCATAATCAGATGCAAAATAGGGCTGAAACAAGAACCAATTTGATTCTCATGAGAATCTTGCAAGAATCAAGAAATATTAGTGAGATCTTGCTGGGATCTCACTAATGTTTTGAGATTTTCTTTAAATTCTTGCTAAAAACCAACACTACCTGTACATGTGCAAAATGTTCACCAGGCCGTTCTACAGATGCACAGGCTTTTCCAAAAGGGGCAGATGTTCTGCCCATGTGCAGAATGGCCTTGCCACATTATTATTATTATTATAAACATTTATATAGCGCCAGTAGTGTGACCTGGTGCTGTACAGAACATAGAAATAGACACGGTCCCTGCCTGTGGCTTACAATCTAAAAGACAAGGAGGGGGAGACAAGGAGAGGGGACAGTGGGAGAGACAGGGGAGAAGACCAACAAACAACAAACATTCAAGCGGATGCGAAGTCTCAGGTGTGTGTGCTTGGCTTGGTTACAATCATGCACACAATGGCTGCCTTTTTCCAAAATGACAGTAATGTTGCCAGTGTCATTTTGGAAAATGGCTGCGCATGTGCAGGACGGCCATGGTGGCAGGTTTTTTTGTTTTTTTAAAATGAGAAAAAAAAATCTCAATGAGAGTTGCTGAGATCCAGGCTTCTCTCGATTCTCATTTTTTCTCGATTCATGTTGAGAAGCTTGATTCTCACCGAGAATAAGGAAAAAACGATATCGAGTTTCAGCCCTAATACAAATCAAGGAAGCAAGGTTTGGACAAACATTAGTAAAATGAACAAATCTGTACAGAAGGTTAAGGAAAGGATAACACTGCATTAATACATATAATGAGGTGGAGTTACAAAGATTCTAATTAAGATATTTTCCACTAGAGAAAAATATATTGATCATGTTGCAGAGGCAATATATTTGGCCTCCTGTCAGAAGGGTATCTGTTTCTTCTTGTCACATGAATGTAGAACTTCATTGACTTGACCTCAGTAAAGCAGGAGGACCAAAATTACTGGAAAAACAAGTGTGAGAATTGAAAAGACTGGATTCATCACCAGTATCACCAGTAATGAGAAGAGGCAGAATAATCATGACTAGGATCACACAACGATCCTATGGGTCTATATTGAGCGTTGTATAGTTATCACACGTTAGATCTCAATCATTGTTTCCACAAGCCTCAAAAATGAACAAGCCAACTCTACACCTCCTCTCCACTTTTGGTCTTCTCTTTCCCCAGTTTACTTTTCTTTCTGTTTTCTACTGAACACAACATCCTAATATATTTTGATTTCTAGCAGTCCTCATTGAGACAGCTTTGGGAATGAAGCTTTGCTCACTGTTGATGGCCTAGGCCAGTGCCAGAAGGCCCAAAAAATTTCTAGCTGTTGATCGTGAGGTTTTGTTGACATGTCTGCAGGACCTTGCAAGGTGTGGGACCACTTGAATTGTTCTGTTCATTCCTGTCAGGGAGGTCCCTGTGGATGGTGATGGGAGATTACTTGTCCCCCCCTCAGGACCTCCCTTGTGGTGTCCCGCATGGTTCCAGTCTGTCTCCCGTCTTCTATGTGCATCTATGTGCTGGGTGAGATCATCTGGAGGTTTGGAGTGATGTGCTATCAGCATGCTGATGACACCCAGCTCTACCTTTCTTTTTCATCTGACCTAGCTTGTGCAGTCTTGGTGCTCTCCAGTGCCTGGATGCTGTTGGGGAATGGATGAGGGTGAGCCAACTGAAGCTGAATCCAGACAAGATTGAAGTGATGATGGTTGGCTGATCTTGTGACTTCGATGGAATTTGGACCCTTGTTATTGAGCAGGTCCAGTTCCCTCTAGCTATTCATAAGAAGAGGTCTCCTTGCTTTCCTACTCCCCCTCCTGTCCAGAAAAAGCCGAGCAGGGAAGTTCCCCACTCAGCTGAATGGCACGCGGGCCTGGGGAGAAACAGGGAACAGCCAGGAGTCCGGAGCAGAGAAATAGCAGCCTTGTTAGTGAGGTGAGTCACCCAGGGCCTGGGCAATCAGGTAACCCATTGGGTCATATTCGGGTACCTGTTGGTGCCTGAATACAACCAGGGTGAGTTCGATGGGGTGCCCGACTGCCCGGATACCCAGCTGCAGCTCTACTTCTCTCCATTGCAAAAACTGACTGTTGAGTCCTAATCTTTTATTTCTATCCTTTAACAAGTTAGTGATCCACGACAGGACACAGTTTTCTATTAAATGACTTTAATTTCCTCAAGAGTCTCTCATGAGGGACCTTATCAAATGCCTTCTGAAAATCCAGATACACTATATTGACCCACTCACCCTTATCCACATGCTTATTTACACCCTCAAAAAATTCCAATAGATCAGTAAGGCATGACTCACCTAAATTCATGTTTACTTTTCCCCATTATGCCGGCTTTAGCAATATGCCCAGTAATTCTGTTCTTAACAACTGTTTCCATCAGTTTGCCCGGCACTGACGTCAGGCTCATAGGACTGTAGTTTCCAGGATCACCTCTGGAGCCCCTTTTAAATATCGGTGTTAAATATCCGATCTTCAAGTACACTGGCAGATTTTAGTAATAGGTTACAAATTGCCAATAGTAGGTCCGCAATTTCATACTTGAGTTCCTTCAGAATACTGGGGTGAATACCATGTTGTCCCAGTGATTTTTTTACTCTTTAGTTTGTCAATTTGCTCTAGAACCTCTCCCAGAACCACATTGATTTATGACAATTCTTCCAATTCATCACCTACAAAAAATAATTCTGGTGTGGGTATCTTGCCAACATCCTCCGCAGTGAAGATCGAAGCAAAGAATTCTTTCAGCTTCTCTGCAGTGTCTTTTCCCTCCCTGAGTGCACCTTTCACTGCCTAGTCATATAATGGCCCAACTGACTCTCTACCAGGCTTTTTGCTTCTGATGTTCTTCAGAAGGTTTAGTTTAATTTTTGCATATTTAGCAAGTGGATCTTCAGTTTTCCTCTTGGCCTGCCTTATTAACGTTTAATTTCCTTCTTACTAGTTTCCTCATTTTTGCATATTTCCCCTTTTCAATGTTAAATATTCCTGAGGTAGTTTTGCTTGTCATTCTCCCTCCTGTAAGCATGTCATATTTGATTATATTTTGATCACTATTGCCAAGTGATTCACCATTGTTACCCCTTGTCCCAGATCCTGCACTCCACTTAGATCCAAAGTAGCTCCTCCTCTCATTGGTTCCATGACCAGCTGCTTCAAGTCATTTATGGCATCTAGAAATATTACATCTGCATGATGGTCCGAGGAGACATTCACCCATTTAAACTGAAATCACTCATTATTATTGTGTTTCCAGCTTTAGTAGCCTGTCTAATCTTCATTAGTCTTTCACAGTCAGTCTCACTGTCCTGATCATAGAGTAGATAATATAGTCCCACTGATATACACTCCCCAGTATTGCATGGGATTTCTATCCATTGAGATTCAAAAATATAGTTCACTTCCTGTAAAATTTTAATCCTGCTTCACTCAATGCTATCTTTAACATACTCTGTCGTTCTGATATATTTTGGACCCTGGTATTACAGTGCTCCATTGGCTATCCTCATTCCACCAGGACTCTTGGAATGCCTATTATCTTCATTCAGTGTCATACACTCTAATTCTCCCTTCTTACTCTTTAGACTTCATGTACACTAAAAAAAACCAGGTTGGTATGTTGTTGATTTTTTAAATGTAATATATTTAGAATTCAGAGGCTGTTTCCTCAGCAGACTGGCAATTTTAATGTAAATGAAACTTTGAGTAGCTTGACAAGTGTCACTTTCAATAAGAGCTTTTTAAAATGAGTATTACTTGTCAACAATACTGAGAATGCAGCAGACAGCCAGGTCCTAAAAGCATTTTGCCTCTGCAAGTCCCATTTACTTCAGTGGGTTTTGTGTTGGTGGAGTGCTTCAAGGGCTGTGTTATGAACAAGAAGTTGAGACTGTGAATGCAGTTCTACTATTTAAACTTTAACTTGACGTAAATCAGGAAAGATGTGTATTATGTGGGGAAAGGCCAGAGTTAAAGGGCGCAAAGGCAGGAGTTGCTGCCTATGTTTATGAGAATTCAGTACGGAAAAGGCAAGGAAGCCATATAGATTTGCACTGTTATGACTTGTTTGAGAGGAGAGAGAAGTTTCCCTTTTAATGATTTATACTTATAATTTAGAATTATTGACATGCCCTCATTTATGTAGAAGCAAAAATAAGGACAGTATCAAGTGCCTTTCCACACCATCCTAAGGCTTCTCTACTGGATCATTGTTGGTGCATAAATATTCTATTTAAAAATGCAGGTTATGCAGGTTACTGCATTGCTAATTTAAGCTCAGCATAAAGTGGAGTTTCAAGTTCTAGATGACAGTGTGCCTCCTAAAGATTAGTTGTGCTAGTCCATGTACAGGTTTCCTGGTGATGGACTATTCAGCAGTTTCACCACAAAGCAGCAATGAAGAAGGCAGATATAATTTGGCTCCTAGAGCTATATATTGGCGAGAATAAAGTACATGAATCTGGCTGGAAGTGGTGTAAAATTGTAGGGGTGGTGGAGAGAAGGATGCCGCTCTCAGTCTTCTCCTTAACTTCAGATCCTTTTTAAATTTAGTCATTTTGGAAAGGTGAAATTTGTAGGCCCAACACCCTTCACTTTGGCTTGTTGTGCTCTCCTGGACTGGCTGAACTAGGATCACTAGTTGTTTAAACATGGGATGTGTTAAAGTACAGTCTGGCTAAGAGTCCCATTCTCCCCCATTACACACACCATGAACTGTAGGAAAACACAGGTGTCACCACATCATTTTTGCTATACAAATCTAATCCGGTAACAAAAACAATTCCACATGACTAAGGTGATCAAAAAAGTAGAGGGTAATAAATAAACAATAGTGACTATGAGGCTGATCGAGTCTACTTAAACAGAATGATAGATTTTGGATCAAGCAGTGAGCATAGATGAGTCCCTGAGTGTCCCAAGCTCTGGTAGATTTTAAAGTGTAACTGTAAGAGTGGAAATTTGGAAGTTATGGTGGAGAGGCTGTTGGGAATTCAGGGGAGAGAAGGGAGTTGGGGTCAAGGGAATGAGGGAACAATGGGTATTTGGTGGGAAGAGGCACCTATGGAAGGGACATACTAAAATGAATGACAAGGAATGCTGACTGGCAACGATACAGACAATGGGAATGTAAATCAGAAGTGATGGGTAGGAGGTCACTGGCCAGCCCCGTCATTCCAGCTGCACCCAGCGGCATCGTACCTATCATTCCACCCAGCCCCATCCACCTAATTTGTTGTCTACTCCAGTGCCCATCTTGATGTACGCAGATGATACAGTGCTAATATGAAGATCGCCCATCGACTTGCCGAAATCTATTACAAAATTTGCAGACGTATGTGCCCTTAACGGGCTGAGGAATAATAAGGAAACAACCAAAGCAATATGTTGAGGTTGTTGTTCACAGACATCAAGATTTTTCTTTTGGCATATAGCCAATAGGAGAATTGAGGTAGTGAAGTCCTATAGATATCTGGGAGTGACATTTTCTTCAACCCCAATGTGGAAACAACACTTATATTCTGTAAAATGTTGGGCATTGCAATCTGCCATGGCTATAAAAAAATGTTATGATACTACTGCAGGTAGGTCTGTCAAGACTCCTCTTCAGGTATATAGAGTCAAAATACATACACAACTTCTTTATGGATTAGAAAACTTGGGCTTTGCCGCTGACACCAAAGTGGAGATTCCACAGAAATATTTTTTGCATTCTCTGTTGGGACTCCCTTTGTCTACCCCAGCGGCGTTTCTTAGGGCAGAAACTGGTATTGAACCTCTATTGGGCAGTATTGCCAGTAGATTACTGGGTTATTGGTTTAGAGTTTTAACACTCGCCCCTGACAGACTACCTAAAATGTGTTATTTGGAAGATTTTGGTTAGGAGGAAAGAAGACAATCACTTTGGTTTGCTTTTGTTTCCCGTACTTTGGCAACTGCGGGATCAGGGCATTATATTACAGATAATATAAGATTGTTTCCTTCCTCTTCAAGGAACTTGCTTTTCCAATGGCTCAAAGATATTGCTAGGCAGGATGACATGAAACTTGTGATGGCTGTTCATATTGCCCCTTTGTTTGCTTTTTGGTAGACAATGTTGGAAACTGAAAAGTATTTAACATTAGACCTTAATTGGAAATTGTGGATAGCCTTGTCTAGGCTCATGACAGAGCAGATATGCTATGCAATTGTCCTTGTGTGTAGGTCCCTTATTCCCAGGGAAGAGAGATTCTGCCCCATATGTCCCAGAGTGGTTGAAACCACAGTACGTTATTTGATGGTTTGCCTACTGTATAAGGAAATCAGGGGAAAGTATCTTGTACCACTTCTGCTTAAAGTTCCTTTTTTTTCTTCTTTTTTTTCAAATTATGAGAAAGCGCTGTCGCTCTTTCAACAAAAAGATGTAAAAATTATAACTCAAATGGTGGGTTTTGCTTATACGGCAGAACAGCTTAGACTCAAATGTTAGTTAGTTTTTGATGTAATGGAGTGCGGGATCTTAAGTAATATATTCCGTTCCACTATTGCAGAAGGAACCATTCTTTCTTTTGATGAAAGGGAAGATGTTACGTAGTCCTTAAGTAACAGATGATAAAACTGTAATCCAGCCGTTGGCTTTATAGTTAGGATAGCTTAGCACAATTTAAATGTTAGTTAGATTTGATGTAACAGTATGTGAATTTTAATTTTGTTATTGATGTTTTTATGATGATTATGCTGGTTGTTTTTGAAATTTGTAACTTGTCGGACCTTGGCAACAGCCTGTGCCTAAATAAACCTGCTACTACTAGTTAAAGGATGTTTTTCGACTTAATGCCTTTGATACTCAGAGAGAAATTAAAAATATGGGTGTTTTCAGACAAGACACTCACCACCCACTACCCACCCACCATACACCCAGTATTCATGTTGCAGGGCTGCAGTGTTGCCCTATGGTTGCCCTGTAACATGTATAGTGGGTGGGAGGTGGGTGAGAAGTAGGTGGGGTATGTCTTGTCTGAAAATGCCCTATATTTACACTATTTGAAAAATTTCCTTTTCATACAAGAGTCTCTCCAGACTCTTACACACAAAATCATATCAGAAGGTCAGCAGAGTCAGATAAGGATCCATATAACAATATACTTTTAAGTTCTTCTTAACTAGCAAAACAAGCAAACAAAATTCCAGTTATGTAAAAAAATCAGAAGAATCCAGATATGAGGCCTCCATATTAATCTTGAGAAGGAACAATACTTGGCATCATATAGCAGAATCCCAATCAATCTCAGTCTCCTGGCATTTGGTCAGGTTGAAAAAGGTCATACTGAATTCAAAAGGTCATCTACAAAATTTAGCCAAAGAGGATGAAACAATAGAAGCAATAAGGAAGATAACAGGACCCCAACATTGCATGTGAATCTTAACTAAAATTTTTAGTGACCTTTACTTCTTCTTTCCTTCATGAAAAGAAAAATAAATAAATATTTGGATTTTACAAAATTAAGCTTTTCCCATGCTCTAGGTGCATTACTTAATTTGTCACAAATTTAAGTACTAGATTTCATAGCATGCATGGAGTAGCACTGTAAATACTTTGATCACCCAAACATAGGTTCTTCTATTTTATGCCCTTTTTTTAAAGCCTCGGAAAATATTTCATTAATAGGTGACTAGTTTACCTTCCCCCTCACAATCACTTTTAGACATTGCCAACTTTTTTTTCTTGTCCATTAAACTGTAAAGTAGGAGTGGGAACTTCTGGCCTTGGAACAACTCTGATTTGTGGTGGTTTTTATTTGGCCCCTTTCAAATTCCTGGTTCTGGCCCACTGATCCAGTCCCATTTCAAACTCTGAGTGAGCACAATGGAAGGGAGCAGAGATGATGACATGAACGCACGGTCAGAGTAATCCACGTGAGGCAAAGTTTATTTGTTCAGTACCCAGAATAATGGGTATGCATTCCTCCCGCTGGCTATTGAATGCCAATATAAGAACAGGATTTGAAAATCATGGTCTTTAACTAGAGCATTCTCAGACGTCTAGGAGGCTCAGCATGGCCCCTTCTTATGGGGAAAGATATAGTCATATCTAATTGTCTTATTGGGATATTGCTAAAGATGTAGATATGTACAGTCAAGAACAGAATGAGATGTGTGTAGGAGCATCACATAAGCTGTAGGTCATAATAGTATGTACAAAGAGGTTTGTATATAGTTAAGATACATTTATTAAAGGATGTCATCTTCTGCTGTACTCCACAAATAATGGTCCTAAGACTAGCATGTGCCTGCCTTTAATAAATACCAAAATGCAGCCAAATACATTCTCAAAATTAATCTGGGGGGGGAGACACTGAATATTGTATCAGTAATGAAGTTATTAAACTGTAATTTTAAAAGTGTTAGCTACACTGTGAATGAAAAATCGTTAATGTATTTCTACATAATCTGTCCTAGAATGGACCAACTACCGAAGACTTAGGCCCTTTTTACATGGACGGAAGCGGGTGGGGGGGATGGGTGTTTGGCCATGGTGGGTGGAGGTGTGTGTGTGTCCGTTTACATGGACACACACCCACCTACGCCCAACTCCACCCACGGAGCCTCCTCCGGTTTTCCAGAGGGCTCCGTGGGTGGAGGTGGGTGGAGATGGGTGTTCCGCAGGAGCATACACGCACCCCTACCCATCCTGCTCGTTGTTCACATGCGCGAACACCCATCCCTCCACCCACTGCTGGCCATTTACACAGACACACACACCCAACACCCGCCTGAACATGGGGGGGGGGGGGAACGTAAAAACGGCCTTAATATCATGGAAGGGCTAAAAAAGCATACTAAATATTTGATACAACCACTGATGCTCCTTCATCATCTCAGCCTCTCTGTATCACAGTTTCACGTTTTCTCACAGAGCTATATGTGCAGTATTTGGCTCCTGGAAAAACTTGGTGAGGCAAATGCTTCACAGCTTTTGTCTTGTGGGAAACCAAAGCCGTGCAGCTTTGCCTTCTATCATGCGGAGGATACAGAGCTGGAAAATCGAGCTCTGTATCCTCCACATGATTGGAGGCAAAGCCACACGGGCTTTGTTTTCCCATGAGACAAAAGCTGCACAGCATTTGTTTCCTGGAGTTTTTCCCGGAGTCAAATGCTGCACATATGGCCTGTGAGAAAGCGGTTCTAGTCTCTGGCTTCAGGGAGAATGGATGGTTGAAGACACCTGGTCATCGGCTCCTCTCCCCAGCCATAAAGAACCAGGATTCATTAGTATGGACAAATTATTTTTCTAAGGTGAAAGAAACATACGGAAGAGACTGACAGATGTCCCTGCAGTCTTCAACTTATGTTTTGAAATAAGATCACATTAATAACAGAATTGCCCCTGAAATCCAGCATAGCATGTCCCAGTCCTTCTGTAAACTATACAAGGGCTGTATCTGCTGAAACTCTAAGAGGTATCTTTAAGTGCTCAGCAAGCAGTTGTGGAGGAGATTTGCCAATCTCCCTTTTAGTGTCAAAAGTCGCCTTTGACATTTTGTGTGTTGATGAGCAACTTAACTTGTTGCAATCCACTTTGACAATTAATCTGTCGCCATCTTTATAAACAAAGATGCAGTTAGTCTTTTCTGTCCTTTCTGTTGATGTGAAGCTAAAACAAAATTGCTATAAAACAGAAGGAATAGATTTTTTTTCCCAAACATGGATTATTTTTTTTCCAACAAGAAAAAAAATAAAAAAATAAAAAGTTACTTCATGATTTTATTCTTTAGGTTAATTGGTGTGGTTTTCCAAATGAACTAAGGTTTGAATTACATCTGAAGTACTTGGTTGCTTTTAACATCCACCTGTATCAGAATACTAGACATTGGAAAATTCTCCCTCAGCTACAGATTCCCACCCTTCCCGGGTGCCTGAATATTATTATGTAGTAGCTCCCAAAATCAAGTGTTATGCTGAGAAGAGACAACCTGTTCCTCAGAAAGTGTGAAATCCATGGTCGTAAAGTCCAGCTAAGCATAGTAGCCTTATTAACCCTAACTGACATAACCATAAGTTAGGCATATGTCTCTATGCTCTGTCATTAAAGCACTTATAAAATTATCCAGACCCTTAAGAAAAGAAAGGAAACCGTATTTGAGTCCCCAAACTGAGGTAGCAATCTCAAGGTCATTGTCTAAATTATTTTGCCTCGTCAACCACATCCCCTATTTCACATTGGGAAGATGATGGAGGGTTCTCAACTCATTCTTCCATGTAGCAGCAGAAGTTGAAAGCTACTGAATCTGAAAGAATGTCATAGAAATATTGCAGTTCTCCCTGACTACAGAGTAAGAGTAAAGTACAATGAAAGGGGAAAAGGAGATTGTTAAGCAATTCAAATAAAAGGCTACTTGGCTCCTATGGCTTCAGAAGAATTCTATCCCAATTTGTAAGTTTCCTCTTCATCTTTGCTTCTGTTCCTACTAGTTTATAACCATTAAGTATTGCCTCTGTTTATATTGATTTATATGGGTGTAAAACTAGTCCTTCATGGTGATCTGAAAGTTTGATGGCAGTACTTCTGAGAGTAGTGACTTACTATCGATCATCACAGGAAATGCCAACTAGTGTTCAGATGACCAATTAGTTGTGTTTTGGTGGTTATAGTTGTGGTAGAAGTAAGTACTGAGAGGCAATACTTCTAAGTGGCAAGGTGTATGCATATATACATTGCATGTTAAAAATACTGAGACTAAAAGTAAATATGTAGAAGATGAAACTGTGATGAAGATGGAGTATTATTCACAGTTTAACATTAGTTAAAATACAATAAGAAGGGGGGCGGGCAGGTTTGTGCCTGCCTGCCCAGAACAAGGTGTCGGGTAGGGGAGCGGCCCCTCACCCCTCCCCTGTTTGGGAGGCACGGTCCTGTGGCCCAATGGGGATGGAGGAGGACACCTGGGGGGCGGGGAACCGGGTAGGTAAATACCTGGACCAGTCCAGTGCCTCTTCCTCTCTCCCCTTTCCTGAGCTATGTTCAGGAGTTTTTGTCTGTCACCTTACTGCAGTTCAGAGGAAATTGGCCCAGTGAAGCACTAGTTACAGCAGGGTATGTGTGTGTGTGTGTGTGCGCATGCACTCACGCATGTGGGTCCCCCAAGCGCCGCTTCTTTCTGTGTGGCTGTGCCTTTTTTTAAAAAAAGAGGAGACGAAAGGCCCCGACTGGGGACGTAGCACTGGTGGGAATCAGTCCCACCTCTGGAGGAGGTGCCTTGGATCATGATCACTGTAGCCCCATTCATAAGGGGCCCTCGGGGGTTGGGGATGCGGGGGTAAGGCATGCGCCCATGCACCTCTGCTGGTCTCTGCAGGGTGACGCTCAAAACCCCTATTAAAAAAAAAAAAGGAGTAAGAGGCCCCAGGAGGGGCTGTACCTCCAGTTATGAGGAGCATTCAGGGTTTGGGGTCAGAGTCCCTGGTCAGAGCCCTGTTCAGGAGGGGTAGTTGGAATTGGGGGTCGAAGCCCCTAGCTACGCACCCATTCATGTGGCCAGAGCACCGCTGTATGTTTAGGTTCGGTGATGCTCCAAGTAAGCTGGCCCGGAGGAGGGGTGGGGATTCCCCCGGCGGTCTTTCCGCATGGCCGCATGTTTAGGTGCGTGGCTGCAGCTGGATCCCAACCACTATCAGCATGTCAAGCATGCAAACAATATTTTTTTAAAAAAGATAAAGAAAATGAAAGGAAAACCCTATGGAGTCGTACACTCCCATTGGGTCACCCCCTTTCCTCGCTACTTACCCCCCTCACCCATAATTAGCCCAGAGGATAATCAGGGAGGACTGGAGTGATTATAGCTTGTTGCACAAGTACGCGCGCACACACACAAAGGAAAGAAAATTCCTGGTCCGTCCTCCACTTTAAGCCACCTCTGCCCTCCGCAGTCAAAGGGCATGATGGGGGGGATATTTCTCCAGCAACTTCAGGTGTTCCCCTGGCAATTTCATGGCCATTCCATGCACCGCAGGTGTTCCAGTGGGGTTAGCGATGGCTATGGTAGTGATTCCCTACCAGTGAAGCGGGAACAGCGCAATTATTGCTATGTTTCACTCAGTCTGCTTGCTAATGAGATATTTTATCTTTTGCTCTCTGTAAAGCTAAGGTCTAATAGCTCATACAAGGTCTAATTGCAATGGCAGGGTTTCTCAGGCTCGGAAAGTCACAAGGGTCCCATCCTCTAACGCTGGGAGGGTGCAAACCCAGTCGGAGGCTACAGTCACCCCTACTCTGGGGGAGGTCTGGGAGCACCAAGACAGTGCTCCCAGGTTCACCACACAGGAACTGACTGAGCTCCTAGCCACTGCTTTGGAGACCATGCATGCCTGCCAGACTGGCAAGGTTGCTGGGGCTCCTCTGCCTCCCAAGCGGCCCCGGGTACACAGCCGAGGGGGGGCGGGTCTCTTACCCTAGGCAAGCTGAGACTGGGCTGAGATTACCAGCGGCGGACGTTGAAGACCTTGCTGGAGGGACAAAAACAGCCATCCTGGACCGGGATCAAGTGGACTACAGATGGCGCTGCTGGAGTGAGGTGAGGGGTCCATGGGACCTGCAGTTACTGGTACTGTCATCCTCATGGGCCTGTGGGTTGAGGGCCAGGTTTCCGTCCCTAGAACTGTCTCAGGGTCCAGTCCTGTGGCTGATGGCCAGGCTACGCAGTGGTACTGGGAGTGATTGGCTACTCTGGCTTTGGATGCCAATGCTGCAACTCCAGTGTGGGACACAACCATGACTTGCAAGGAGATGCAAGCTAGTTACAGGTGGGCGGGTTTTACCCCGGACTTATATGCTTATGCCATTACCATCTCTTTGCCAGGGGACCGTTTGTCTAGCAACCAAGGAGAAAATATGGAAGGGGGAATTTATTGACATTTTTATGTTACTGCCAGGTGATGACAGCACCAAGGCCAACAAGGGAGGCAAGGCCAAGTGCAACAGGCCCCCAGACCCTAAGACTTGGGAGAAGTGGTCAGCTTGTTTCTACATATACATGGGGGTGGTGGCATACAGATTCCCAAGAAAGGCCTGGCAGTTCATTCAATATGCTGCTATTATACAAAAGGCTTACTTGGATTTTGGGGGTACAGCCTGGCTCAAATACAATGAGATGTTTTGGCACAAGGCTTCATCCAACCCCCACACATGTTGGGATATTATTGATTATAATATGCACTCACAGATCATGGCCCCGCACTGCCCTGCTGCCGGCATGTGGACTCGGAGTGGAGTAGTTCTCCCTGGGCCTTCAAAGCAGACTTCTTGGAAAACTGGTATGCTGGGTTCCTGGCAAGAGCAGCCTGCCAAAATGGTACCTGCGATGAGGAACCCAAGATGGCTGCCACAGGAAGTGGCTACGTTTGGGGCGTGGCTTGGGTATAAGAGAAGAGCCATCCCGAGGAAGAGGACAGTCTGCTCTGACTAGTTAGAACACATCTCCTGGAGACGCTGGCTGATCTGGATGCCTGGAAGAGAGGAGGTCTGGACCTGAGGGCCTGAAGAAACTTTTTCTGTTCTAGTTGGAAAAGAGCTAGCTTGGGACTGTGGTTGTGGCTAGGCTCTACTCTACTATATGGACTTTGACTGGCCAGAGGCTTGATGCTTGGCTTGGGACTTTGTGAATGTAAATAACCTGATTGAGCCTGACCTGAGTGGCAACCTTCTTGGGAACCGATCCTGGAAACACTCACCCACTAGTAAGGGGGCCCTGCTATGGGGTGTTTTTGTTCCTGATGCAAGTAAACCCGTGGTGGTGGCCACTCAGCCTCTTCCTGCTTCAAGGGGTGGTACAAGTCTGGCAAGCAGAAATTTGCAAATGGAGGCCCAAAACATGACTGGCAGGGGGGCAATGGGGGTCCAGCACACAAGTGGGGGTCAAGGGTTTGGCTCCCACCTCAATTAACTTCGAGGTACTGGGTCCCCTCTTGATGCTGATTACTTATGGCTGGGTTTTTCAGAGGGATTTGGGATTCCTTACAAGGGTCCCAAGGTCAGCCAGAAAACTAGCAACTTGAAATATTTTTGGGGGATGGAGGAGTTGATCTGGAAGAAAATTAATGAGACAGCAGCAGGGCGGGTGGTGGGTTCATTTGACTCTCCACCCTTTACTGCTCTGAGGTGCTCCCCGCTAGGGATAGTGCTAAAGAAGACCCTCCGGGAAGTATCGGTTAATACATCACTTGTTATACCCCGGGGGTTGTTCTATAAATGATGGGATTGCTCCCGGGCCGTGCTCAGTGCAGTACACATCTTTTGATGCGGCAGTGCGCATGATCCGGGCATGTGGCCCTGGCGCTTTCAGGGGGAAGTGTGGCAAAGTCTACTTTCTGTTTATTGCCAGTATCCCCGTGGGACTTCAACCTCTTGGGGTTTACCTTTAGGGGCCAATTCTTCTACGATAAGGCCACGCCCATAGGCTGCTCCATTTCCTGCTCTGCTTTTATTATTTTATTTATTTATTATATATATTTATGAGTCGCCCCATATGCCTACGGCATCCCAGGGTGATGTACAACTAAAAACATTCATAAAACAATTTTCTAAAAACATCAACAATTTAAAAAGACATCACCAGGGCAGTAGAATAAATAAAAATAAAATAAGACAAGGGCAGGGAAGAGCTAAAAAAAACACTTATCCCCCCTCCCCAAAGGCGAACAGCCAGGTTTTACAAGCCCACCAGAATGTTAAAAGGCTTGGGGCCAGGCGAGCTTCCTCCAGGAGGGAATTCCAAAGACACGGCCCAGCCACCGAGAACGCCCTCTCCATTGTGGCACCCCGTTTCACACGGGGGACCTCCAGGAAGGCACCCCCGGCAGACCGAAGGAGTTGCTTTGGGGCGCGGAGGTCCCTGGGGTATGAGGGTCCAAGACCGTAAAGGGCCTTATAGATAATTACCAATACCTTGAACCTGGCTCAGCACGCTATTGGCAAACAGTGCAGAGTTCGGAGCACAGGTGTTATATGCTCCCGACGACCCGTCCCTGACAGGAGACGGGCCGCCGCATTCTGCACTAGCTGCAGCCTCCGAACCAGGAACAAGGGGAGCCCCATGTAGAGCACGTTGCAGTAGTCCAACCTCGAGGTGAGAAAGGCATGGATGAGGGAGGCCAGGTCCAGCCTGGAGATGTATGGACGCAGCCTTCGCACCAGATACAACTGGCGGAAGGCGGCCTTTGCCGCCACCACCTCCACCTGTCGATCCAGGCGGAGATCCGAGTCCAACACACACAGCCCCCAGACTCCGAACCTGCTGAGCTATAGGAGGGCGAACCTCCCCAAATCAGGGGGGCTGACACCTCTCTCACCCTCCCCACCACCATCACCTCCATCTTATAGGGGTTGAGCTTCAGTCTGCTCTGCCACATCCACTCCGCCACAGCCTCCAAGCACTGGGACAGCAGGGTCTGGGTCAGCTGAAAAAGAGAGGTACTAATAGTGGAGACAGAATGGAACCCTGCGGAATGCCACAGGACAAGGTGCGGGGGCAAGATGATTCAGCTCCCAACATCACCCGCTGGCTTCTCCCCAAGAGGAATGAACAGAACCATTCAAGAACAGCCCCGTCCAGACCCCCCAGTTCACGCAGCCATCTCAACAGCAGCCAATGGTCCACAGTATCAAAAGTGGTCAAGAGATCTAGCAGGATGAGAAATGTAGAACATCCTGCATCCATCTCCCGGCGGAGATTGTCGACCAAGGTCACCAATGCTGTCTCAGTGCCATAGCCAGGATGGAACCGAGATTGAAAAAGGTATAGGAAACGGATGCTGTCCAGATGTGCCTGGAGCTGAATCGCCACCGCCCGCTCAATAACCTTCCCTAAAAAGGGAAGGTTAGAGACAGGTCGGTAGCTGGTGAGTGCCAACCTCCCCTGCTGCAGGGACACATTCAGCACCATGCTTGAGTGGGTAGTGAAGGACAGGGTAGGCTTAACCTCCATTTCACATTATCTCAATGATTACCTCTTCACAGGGCGGGCGGCCTCTCAGGATTGTGCCATGCTGATGTCTACATTCATAATTTTGGCAGTCGAGCTGGGCATCCCATTGACTGAGGAAAAGATCAAGGGTTCAGTGTCCTGGCTTACCTTCCTTGGCATCATGATTGACACAGTTACTTGTAAATACAGCCTTCCCCCTGACAAGCTGTCCTCCATTCAGGGGCTTCTAAGCAACACCCTGGGCTCCAAGAAGGTGACACTGAAGGCCATGCAGGCTTTGCTCAGGCACTTAACTAGCTGGGTCGAGCCATGGCTGGGGTTGTTGCCCCCCACCACCACATACAGACATCCAAGGGCCTTAGAGAGGACGCAGTCAACCGACAGTCTAGCAAATCCAACAGAGTTATGGTTTTGGTCAGCTGGTTTATGCTTAAGTGCCTTTCCCTAAATTTGTATTATTCAGCCAAGCACATGATGGGTATGCACAATGATATTGCTGATGCCCTCTCTCATTTTCAGATGGAGTGGTTCTATTCCCTGGTGCCCAGCACCAACATCAACCCAAAGATGATGCCGGAGGCCTTGTGGATGCTTGGGAGCAAAAATTAGAAAGTGGCATTAGATCTGCCATATCATCTTCAACCTGGCGCTCGTACGTGAACTCATTTAGGGAATTCTGTAATTTTCTGTCCAACCATGGGATTCAGGAGGAATGGCCCATCCCTACCTGTTATGTCGAGTGGTTTGCAGAACACCTGAGTTGCCGCAGCTTGGCACCACACACTATAAAATGTCGCTTAGCAGCTATTGCCTTTTTCTGCAAGGCTCATGGGGTGGCAGACCCTTGCATGGGCTACAGGCTTCGGAAGGCTGTTGAGGGACGGACCAGAGAGAGGGGCCTAGGATGGACACTCACCAATCAATACCTGTCAGCATGCTGGCTCATTTGGTCTCTGCATTACCCAGGTTCTGTTCCTCTGCCTATGAGGTGTTGCTTTTTTGGGCGGTTTTTTCCACAGCATTCTTTGCACCCTTGCGGATCAATGAGCTGGTACCATCTTCCCAGCGTGATTGGTCGGGCACAGGCCTGGAGTTAAGGGATGTGGCCCGAAGGCCTGACTCCATCGCCATCACTATTTGGCGATCCCAAAAACGATCAAATGGGGAAGGGCAGGTATTGGTATTGCACTGATCCTCATTTGGGATTGTGTGCCCTGTCTTAGCAATTGAGGCCTATTTGGAGGTCCACCCGTGCTCTCAGGCCCTCTATTCATTCATTTGGGTGGTGCATTTTTGACCAAATTCCAATTTAGGTTGATTTTTTAAAAGGGCATCATAATGCTGGGTCTTCAACCCTCTAATTATGGAACGTACTCATTTTGGAATGGGGCTGCATCCATGGGGGTCACTGGGGGACTGTCTGCCTCCCAGATTAGGGTAATAGGTAGATGGAGTTCAGGTGCTTATCACACTTATGTGCAGCCATTCAGCCCGTCTCAGTAGAAGGTGGGGAAAGTCAGTAACCCCCTTTGCTTTGTCATCTGCAGGATGTAAACGGCTGCTCAACATCTGGATATGTGGATGCAGCATTGTGCGTTGGGCCGAACACCATGCAGCTAATTTGGATTTTGGAACCCAGCTTGGTTGTGACTTGCGTGCCCACCTCTATTGGTTTGAAAGCAGTGGTATGTGGTGTGAGCAACTGATGCCTTCTCTTTTTCGCAGGGCAGCACGCTTTAGGCTGCCAGACATCCTAGTCATCCATTTGGGCAAGAATGACCTTGGGCTACGCAGCACATGGGGGCTCACTGGCGAGGTGAAGGACATCTCCCATTTTGTAGCTGAATGGCCGCAGTCCTCCATATGGTGGTCTGATTTGCTGGAGCATTGGTCTTGCCGCTTTGCCACTAAGCCAGGCAAGACTGAGCCTGCCAAGCACAAGATCAACAGAGCAATTTGGGCATTTATTGAGTGCTTGGGAGGCCGAGCAATACATCATGAGCGTATCGTGTGCTATGATCCAGGCCTCTTTCTGAAGGACGGGGTGCATTTGTCCGAGCAAGGGAACGCAACGTGGCTGGAGGACTTGTGGGATGTTTTGCATTGGCATTTAGGTATACCTGTGTGGGGGGGAAGGGGAAAGTGAAGTCCCCCAACCCCACTTTTCATGGCGGTTAGCGGTTGAGGAACCATGCTGTGATGAGGCTTCCAAGAGCTAAGGGGGCACGGCTGCACCCCATCACCACTCGGGGAGCGAGGGGGGGTGTCTTAAGGGCAGGGGACCCAGTCCAGGCTCGGGACAGCTAGTATGGGGCTTCACCCCACCCTGACCCAGGGGGAGGGTGACTTCAAAGGATCGAGTCACCTGGGTAGGCAGGTGAGGTTTAGGTCAGCCCCCCCCCCTGCTTTATATGGCATGGTTCCTCTCCGCTAGGCACACAGGTTTACGTTCATTTGGTTGTCTACTGATTTCTGTATGTAAGATAATAAGTTGCGGTCAATGCCTCTTTATCCCAGATCATGTACGTGTCTGTTCTTGTGGGTAGTGAGGGCACAAATAGAAAACATTATATTAGGAGGGAAAATACAAGTGTGTAATTACAAGTGTGAATTAAAGGACACACGCCAGACGTTGTTCTGTAGTACATATATACTAGCCACCTACAGTCAAAGATTTGGCTGGTATTTTGTAAGCTGTATGAAATTTGAACAAACTGTAATAGACAGTGGAAAAAAATAACTAAAAGGACAAACTGACTGCTCTTTACATATATGATAAACCTGGTGAGGCAAGTGAGACATTTTCCTTGACACAAAGCCCGTTAGAAGGATTCTGAATATTCTATGACCCGAATGTGACTTTTCCTCTTGCCTCAAGCCAGTTAGAATGATTCTGAATATTCTATAGGACATCACAGCAGCACAAACAAAAGCTACAATGTGTACACAGGAAGACAGCTCAAAGTTGATTATATACATAAGATGAATACATGTGGAAATCCATGTGCTGCTTCCCACCTGTCAAACACATGTAAACTCAATCAATAGGATTGCATGCATACTAGCAAATTTAAAGGTACCCTTTTTCTTTTCTAGGTATTGCAACTTTATTTCACACTGCCAACTTCTGGAGCCAATTTCTAGACTAGTTACATCCACAGAACCGTAATTGTTTGGATGTCTTCACTATATTGAATTCTGAGCAACTTTTTTTTGTAGAAGAGCAACATATATAATACACACTAGAGAATATCAGGTGTCCCAACCAATGTGCAGATGCTATAGGATCGTGGCCAGTTCCAATTGTATTATCAGAGGTTGATGTTTCACGGACCTTTGAGCACATAAGGGTGTACATGTTACAGGAAACTCAGAATTACTGCCTCTGTCAATTAAGGTTGTGCATTTGGGTTTCCATAAAATAAAACACAAACTGAAAAAACCCTTTTCTGCTTCTGTATTTTATAGTAGGGTGGCGCATTTAGGTTTCAAGTGAACCCAACATTTCCTGAAAAACATGGTATCTGAGGTCTTAAACAGGACTCCAAACTGTACCACATAGCCAGCTGCAGCTGGGCTGCTCTGACTCTCTCAGCTTAGCCGCCTGCTTGGGAGCCTGTAGTGAGGTCTCCCCACCGGCAGGGACTACTGATTTCTCAGAACTGCAGTCTTTGTAGGGCTGGGCTTGGCTGCAGTGCTGGAGCCCAGCCCAGTCAAGGAGAAATGGTGAGTCCTTGACAGCCTCATTACCCCTCGGGGAGCCAATGACCCCTCCCCACAAGCTAGTGAACCCCCCGAGCCAGACCTCTGCCCCATTCCCATATAGGAATCCCACCTCACACAAGCCGGTGACTCCTATCTCAGTCAGAAACCATTCCTCCAAGCCAAACTCATGCTTCATCCCCCTGCCCAAGTCTGTAACACCCTCCTTGATCCAGCCCCATTGTCCCATTCCTTCTCTCCAAGGCAGCAACCTCCCTGAGTCCAGTCCTATGTCCCTTTCTCCAAACCACTGACCCTTCCCTAAGCTAGACCCATGCCCATTCCCCCCCAAGCCGGTGACAGCTCCCTCAAGTCAATGACTACCACTGAACCCGACCTATGCCCCATTCCCTCCTCAAGCTAGCAGACACTTCTAATAATTAATAATAATCAATTTTATTTTTATACCACCCCCCTGCCTTACATGGCATTCAGAGTGCTGCACAAAAGAGGTAAAACAATATAAATACTATAAAACAATATAAAGGAATTATGACCATTTAAAACAATCATTAAATTGAGGCAAGCAGAATGGGAGGGCAAAGTACAATGAGGGCACCACCAGCGGATCCTACATTTTCAGTTGCTTTTTAAAGGTATGGAGGGATGAACTGAGACAAACATATGGAGGGAGTGTGTACCATGCCGAGGGGCCCGCCACAGCAAAGGCCCGATCACCTGCCAACTTCAGACATGATGGTGGAACCCCCAAACTGTGGGTGGTTCCTGAACACAGATACCCATCACTGTGAGGTTCCAGGAGTAGGTCTCGAATACAGCCAGGGCCTAAACCATTCAGGGACCTAAAAACCAGCAGCGTGATCTTAAACTCAATCCATCACTCCACAGGTAGCCAATGCAGAGAACACAGGATAGGCGTAATATGATCACGGCTACCTAAACCAGTGAACAAGCTGCAAGTGATGGCTAAGAACTGCCAGCAGCCTATAGCAGAGGGAGTTACAAAAGTAAAGCCTTGTAGTCATCAGGGCATGGGTCACTGTGGCAAGGTCAGCCCAGGATAAATAAGGGCGTAACTTTCACAAATTTCAAAGCTGACAAAAGCATTCCGAACCATGTCCGACACCTGGCTGCCATGGACAAAGCATGGTCAAAGATGATGCCCAAGTTCTTTACCTGACCCTCTACTTCCACCTGGATCCCAGCCACTTTCAGGGGCCCCAAGGAGGCAAGGGCATCCTCGTATTGGCTGCCTCTTCCCACCATCACCAACTCAGGCTTCCCCAGATTCAGCAGTAGGTAGCTCCAGCTTCTGGGCCAGAGCTATACCCTATTTCTCCTTCCTCAAACCAAGAACATCCCCACCAAGACAGCCATATTCTCCACCCTCCCCCAAACCAGTGTCATCTTTTTAAAATTTGTAGCAGACTTAGCAACAGTTTTGCCAACATTGTCCTTTCCTTATAGGCCTGTCAAACTGGTTGAGATCTACTACACTTCTGCATCAAAATAACCCATATGCAGGGATCTTTGTTCACTATGTTTTCCACATTGGCAGCAATGGGGAAAATGTCGCGAACATGGGTAAAGATTAGGCGGCTGGTGGGGTGGCACTCTATATGTTAGAGAGACATCACTGAGTCAAGCAGGATTAAAATTTCACAGGAAGTGAACTGTACTCAGGAATCTCTATGGATAGAAATTCCATGTGTAATGAGAAAGTATAAAGAGGTGGTACTATTAACACCATGATAAGCACAGTGAGACTGACAATGAAATATTAATGGAGATAAGATAGGCTACTAAAGTCAGAAACACAACTGAGTGACTCCAGTTACCCTAATGTTAACTGAGTAAATGTCTCCTCAAGGCATGTTGCAGAAGTAACATTTCAAGATGCCATGAACAATTGTTTCTTGGAGCAGATGGTCCTGGAATCTACAAGAGAAGGAGCTATTTTCGATCTAGTCCCAAGTGGAGTGCAGGACCTGGTGCAAGAGGTAATGGAAGTGAAGCCACTTGGAAATAGTGATCATAATACAGTCAAATTTGACACAATTATAGGAGAAGGAATAACAAAACTACAGCAGTGACGTAACTTTTAAAAGGGGAACTATGCAAGAATGAAGGAGCAGTTGTGAGGAATAAATGTCTGCAAGAGGCATGGTGACTATTCAAAAACACCATCTTGTAGGTCAAGATTAAATATATTCTGTAAAATAAAAAATAGTAGCAAGAGGACCAAATGTCTGCCAGTGCGGTTAAATGGTGAGATGAAGGAGGCTATTAGAGACAAAAGGGTGTCCATTAAAAAATGGAAAGCTAGTCCATTTCCATAATGAGGGAAAATAGGCAAGAGCATAAGCATTGCCAAATTAGAAGTAAAAAGTTAATAAGGCAGGCCAAGAGGGATCTGAAGAGTGACTTGCTAAAGATGCAAAAACTACTTTTTAAAACTTTTTAAAAATACATTGGAAGCAATAAGCCTGCTAGAGAGTCAGCTGGGCCATTAGAACCAGAGGGTGAAAGGGACACTCAGGGTGAAAGGGACACTCATAAGACCATTGGAGAGAAGATGAATGAGTTGTTTGCTTCGGTCTTCACTGCAGAGGATGTTGGGGAGATACCCACGCCAGAACTATTCTTTGTAGGTGATGAATTAGAAGAAGCGTCACAAATCAAGGTTCTAGGGCAAACTGACAAACTAAATAGTAAAAAATCGCCAGTAAATAGTAACAAATCACCATGACCAGATGGTATTCACCCGAGAGTTATGAAGGAATTCAAATATGAAATTGCAGACCTACTACTGGTAATTGTAACCTATTGCTAAAATCTGTCACTGTACCTGAAGATTGGAGGATAGAGAATGTAACAACAATATTTTAAAAGGGCTCTGGAGGTGATCTTGGAAACTACAGAGCGGTAAGCCTGACGTCCATGCCAGACAAACTGGTGGAAATGGTTGTTAAAAACATAATTACTGGGTATATTGATAAACACAAAATAATGGGAAAGAGTCAACATGGAATTAGCAAACGAAGTCACGCTTTACTGATCTATTGGAATTTTTGGAACGTGGATAAGGGTGAGCTGGTCAATATGGTATATCTGAATTTTCAGAAAGCACTGATAAGGTCCCTCCTACGAGACTCTTGAGGAAATTAAATAGTCATGGGGTTGGAAGCAATGTCCTATTGTGAATTGGTAAAGGAAAGGAAACAAAGGGTAGTACTAAATGGTCCGTTTCGCAACAGAGAGAAGTAAATAGTGGAGTGGCCCAGGGATCTGTACTGGGACCATTGTTGTTTAATATATTCATTAATGATATGGAAAAGGGAGGAATGAGTAAGGTGATCAGATCTGCAGATGAGACAAAGAGACTGCACTTGTAGCCTTGGTTGACTACCTTCGCTTGGAAATCGACAGGGGAAATTGTACCCTGGTAATTTTGTAAAATCTTTTGGCAATCTTTAATTCCAATTGTGGAACTCTGTCTCTTTGGAGGTCTGCCTAAGTCCAAGCCTGCACGTCTTCCGGAAGAGATGCAAGACATTTTTGTTTGACTAGTTATTTGGCAAGCATACAGTTGGGTGGGATTGGGTAGAGAGGCTCAGGGAGGAGGATTGTTGGGAGACTGACTGATTATTGGGGACAGAGGGTGGGGTGGGTGGATGTTTGGGATGAAGTTGGGAGTTTTAAGGGATCTTAATTCTATTTTATCGTATTTTGTGTTCTGATTTTATTAGCTGCCCTGAGTCTTTGGAGAAGCGTGGGGTAGAAATGTGAATAAATATTAATAAAAATAATAATAGTAATTATTCCCCTGAGAAAGGAGTGTTGAGTGCTCCTTGTGCTCCCTGGGTATTTCTAAAGCTTATATTCTTACCATGCCTTATGTTAAGGTTTGGACCAAAGTGAAATGCAGGATTAGGGATCAGGAGATACAAACCCTCGGAGAATCTGTTTGCCAGCAAAAAGTGGTCAGGGCCTAGGGGTGCCTTTTCTATTCCACCTAATGGAGCTGTTTATATAATATTTTGTTGTGGGGCCATAGAACAGCATCTACCCAAGCAAGATTTAATTTGTTCCCCTCAGCAGTCCTAGAGGGTAGGTTTACGTGGATTCCATATGAAAACAGATTCTGTCAGCATTGTATACGACATGCGAATACAGAAGTAATTGAATCCTTGGCCCATATAATTATTGATTGCCCCTTGTATGCTAACCCAAGAACATTGCTTATAGAGCCTCTTGTCCTGAAAGGTCAACCCTGCAATCAGCAGGATGTTGCTGTAGCCCTTTTAGACGATTCAGAGGCTAGCATTACGGTCAGCGTTTCTAAATTCTTTTTTCAGGCTTTTAAACTAAACAAATAATTGTTGGAGGTTGGTTAAGGTATCCATTTGAGTTATGGATCTAATGTTAAGTTACTGTATGGAATTTTTGAACCGTGTGATTTTGCTGTCTTTGTGTATGGCTTGGGAGCTATCATAAATAAATTCATTCATTCAATAGTAATTATTCAAGGCAGTTAAAACCTGAGCGAACTGTGAGGAATTGCAGGAGGCCCCTGCAAGACTGAGTGATTGGGCAACTAAATGGCAGATGAAATTTAAACGTTGACAAGTGTAAAGTAATGCAAATATGGAAAAACAATCCAAACATTATGTACACAATGCTGGGTTCTAAATTAGGGGTTACTGCTGAGGGGAAATATTGTGCGGTCATAGTGAACAAACCACTGATATCCTCAGCTCAGTGCACATCAGTGGTCAAAACCACAAACATGATATTAGGAAATTATTTGGAAAGTGATATAAAATAAAACTGAAAATATCAAAATGCCTCTATATAAATCTGTGGCTTGACTGCACCTTGAATATTGTGTGCAGTTCTGGTCACCTCCCCACCTCAAAAAAGATGCAGTAGAACTAGAAAAGGTACAGAGAAGGGTAACAAACATGATAAAGCGTATGGAACAGCTTCAGCATGAGGACAGGCTGGATAGGTTAGGGCTCTTCAGCTTGGAGAAGAGACAACCGACGGGATAGGATAGAAGTTTATAAAATCATGAGTGGTGTGGAATGAGTAAATAGGGAATGATTATTTATGTTGGTGGGTCGGGCGGCTGGGGTGATTACTCCTCACAGTCAGACTCTGCGCCGCTGGGCACCCAAAGACATGAGGTGAAAATAGTTCTATTTCAAAACGATTCAGTATTCTCCAAGCCTAACATTAGGAGACTGAATAGCAAAGGTTTTGAAATGGTGGCTGGTTTCTTTGAAGGTCAATTTACAAATTCAATATAATAGAAGCACAGGCTCGTCTTCAAAGGGCTTTTCACGAGCACAGGCCCCATTCACTTCAATGGGATTTGCATGAACAAAGAGCTTCGGGGAGCATGTTGTAAGTTTATGTATATTCCTGCACATGTGCAACACTTTTATATGACATGACAATAATGATTTTACAAGGAAAAATTGTCAGGGAGCTTTCAGAAAATCCATTTATTGAATATTTTGGGGTAACAAATAGACCGGAAAGCTTATTCAGTACCACGGTGTTGACACCATCCCAGAAAAATATAATTCAAGCAAATTATACAAGCCATTACAAAGTACTTACATGAAACTTTACACATCTGAATAACTGACTTCCTCCAATTCAATTCAATCAGAATTCTATTTCAACTAAGTAGAGGCTGCCTGTTCTTTTAGATGCTATTTTAAAGTACAAATCCATATCCAAAAAGCATTTGACAAAAGTGTTACTTACTTTTTAAAACCTGAAGCTTTACTGCCCCTTCCAGGTCTTGAAAACAAAAATGAGAATTGCTTAATGCCAATAACTCCAGCATGAGCTATATGTTACAGTTGGAATCCGTCAAAACAATTCTTTTCTAAATGGAAAATTTCTGATGGATGATTTTTTGAAATAAAAAAAAAATTAAGTGTACAATTTCACTGAAAAGTACTAAAACTATAAATAACCTCTAAAAGTGGTCATTTTGGTAATAGGCTCAACTGAGCTCTTAACTTCATCACATGTGCCACTAAAGTTTCAAAGAAGGTATGTTAATGGAATATAAGACTACAGTTTCTAACACTTTAAGAATATTAATACTAGACTAATTTATCTGATATTGTGCATTTTAAAATATCTCTGACATTTTCCAATTTGTAAAGAAAAAAGCCTTGTAGTATTATTATAGATTAACATTACATAAACTAAATGGTTGCAATCCTCAAGTTGCTTATTCTGGAGTAGCTCAACTGATTTTAATAGGACTACTTCAAAATTAGTAGTTTGAGAATTGTGGCTAAAGAATTGTTTCTGTTGCAGGGTTGGGGCCTTTGACAGGACACATAACTACAATTAGATGTGTCACATCCTTTACAGACAGTAGAAGAACTAACTCCACATCTTAATACTTCATCGACTTGAATGCCCATATTGTGGCAAATGCTACTGGCATTTTGGCCAGTATAGGGATGGGTGAACAGATTGCGGTTCAGGTTCAGCCGTTCAGTTCTGCTGCATTCGGTCCATCCGTTCGGTTAGTTCGCCGGGTTTGGGTTCAGCCGTTCGGTTCAGCCATTCGGGAAATGTTTTGTTATGGGTTTTTTAATTGTTTTTTATATGTTTTTTTGGTTTTTTATTTGGGGTTTTTTTTGTTTTTAATTTTTTTATCGTTTTATATATATATATATACACACATATATATATATATATACACATATATATATAAACACACACACACACACACACACACACACAATCTAACTGCTATTAACTACATGGATTATCTAATAAGTACATTATCTAATTAGCACATTATCTATTTAGTACACAGCTAACGCCTACAACTGTCTACTATCTCTATCTATCTATCTATATGGAATGGGGGGAATCACAAACAACACAAGGTTTCAGTTTAATTTTCATTTCAGTACAAAACTGAAATGAAACTTAAAGCAATCTAATAATCCTACTCTAAATGAAAAAACAGGGGAAGGGAAGGGAATCTGGGATGGAATATATGGGAGAGGGAAAGGATTCAATGGAGTGGGGAGGGAGGAAGGAAGATTGAACACAGGGAGGCGTAAAAACAAAAAATAACCACTAAATCTATCTAAGCTAAGCTAAAATAAATGAATGAGAATATGGGGGTAGATGGGTTGGATGGGTGAAATGGGAGGAGGATTGCAATGGATTGGGGAGCTGGAAAATGCTGGGAGAGGGAGCCTTCTGAAACGCCTGCTGTTCAGGAACAGTGACTAGCTCAGAAGGTGTTTGGGAAGGGGGAGGCAGATAGTTTTGTTTCTTGCAAGCCTCTCCACCCCTGGTGCCTGGAAGTCTGCTCCTCAGCTGACTACCCCTCCCTGTCACGTTTGACCTTCCAGTGACCCTTTTTTTGCCACCCAAACTCACCCGAACGCGATCTGAACTGAAAGAACTGTTCAGTCATTTTGACATTCGAAATTGAGTTTGGTTTGGTCAGTTTGGGTTCGGATTCGAGTTCGGTCATCGGAACAAGCCGAGTTCGGGCCGAACTCCGAACTTCCAAACCACGTTCGTCCATCCCTAGCCAGTATGGGGCTAGATTTGATGGATGTGTCCAATGAGGATCTTAATTCAACCAGAACCTCGCAGGACTCGAAGATAAACCAAGCTGGCCATGAAGTATATAGGCTTGTTTTGGATATGTCATTTCAAATTCTCAATGGCAACAGTGTTGGTGATGAGAGGGGGAATTTGACCTTTTTGGAAAGAGTGGAGGGTAGTGTGTTGGATTACGCTATCCTCTCTCCTGGCCTGGTTGTTCATCTGCGGTCATTTGTGGTGGGGGACCAGGTCTTAAGTGACCATTTTCCTATCCAATTCCGCCTTGATGGAATTTTTTCTCGCACTTTGTTGCCAGGTAACAGTTTATCAACCCAGGAGGATGCATTGATTACTGTCCGCCCCACCCATTGGTCTACTCAGATAGAGGTAGCCATTCATAACTAGCTGGTAAATCTGGACGCAATGGGATGGGGCATTCAAATATCAATGGCAAAGAATTTAGAGATGGCCTGGGCAATTTGGTCACAGTTGATGGGCCAGTGGCAAACTATACTTTCGTCTGTTCACTCTGGTCAGCCACATCCTCCTAGGAATAGGAGAGTCTGGAGGAACGGGGAATGCCGGGAGGTTAGGACAGCCCTTAGGGTTGCTGCAAGGAATATTCAGCACACTGATGGGCCACTTCATGTGGATAGGTTCAGAGAATTAAGGAAATTATATAAGAGTTTGATTAGACAGAAGGAGGAGGATTATTTTAAGCACTATTGGATAACCGTCCAAGAGGCGATATATAGTAAGGATGTACGTGCTTTTTGGAGATTGGTTAATTTTGCGGGAAACCAGGGTTGCAGGACGAAAATTTTTAGGATTCACTCTTCTAGTTGGGTTAATTATTTTGTTAAATTGTTTCAGGCCCATGGTATGGAGAATAGGGGTGAGTCCCCGTTGGCTTCCAAATTACCGCACTGGGATCCGGTGGACCCCACTGAGGTGGGGGAAAGGAATAGACAGTCTCAAAAGGGGCAAAGCAGCAGGCCCTGACTTCGTTTTGGGGGAAGCTTATAAAATGCTAGATAAACGGTTACTGGTATTGATACAGTCCTTATACACAGGAACGTCCTTGAGGGTGAGAATGCCGCTGGATGATATTTTGTCAGAGCAGGTACAGACTTATACAGGGGTTCGGCAGGGCTGCCTCCTGGCATATTGTTTAATCTTTATGTTAACTCTTTGATTTTGGAACATAAGGACCCAGGGAATTACCATCCCCCTCGTATTGGTGATAGGAAAATTTACCTATTGATGTACACGGATGATACAGTCCTCTTTTCCCTTAGTAAGCGGGGACTAGATCGATCACTAGTTGATTTGGGGGTTAGATGTCAGGAAAGGTATTTACAAATAAACTATGATAAGACTAAGATGATGGTCGTAACAAGACATCATAGTAAATATTCTTGGGCCCTTCAGGGACATCGTCTAGACAAAGTTAGATCTTATCAATATCTGGGTGTCATTTTGGCAGATAATGGTGCTTGGTTCCCTCATATAGTGGCAACCAAGGCCAAGGCCCAGTTGGAATCCTTGGCCATTTTGCACCTTCATTATCGTCTGGGGCAACGTTGTATTATAGCTGTACAAAGGGTCTTGGAGACTAAGGTGATGACGAAGATGTTATATGGGGTACAAATTTGGGGTAGCGGACAAAAGGTCACAGATAGATTAGGCCCAGTGATAACCCAGTTTTGGAAAAGAGTTTTGAAACTTCCGTTGTCTGCAAACTCTGCAATAATAGTTCTGGAACTGGGAACTCACTCGCTGAGAGCAAGGGTTGATCTTTGCCTTCTGAATTTTGGACCAGATTAAGGGAAGCACCAAGAACCTCGTTACTGTCTCTTGCTATGGAAGAGAAACAATCGGATGTGATTGGTTGCATGTACTCACAGTGGTTGGAAGTTAAATCTCATTTAGCAACCCTAGGCTTCTCAGAAACTGGCCTACAGGCTTACCCTAGTACCCACATTAAAAGAGTGTTGTAACAGCATATTCATGATATGGATAGGCAAAATTTGAGGGCCTCTGCCTCTGGTGCTACTATTGCCCTCTTTTATAAATACTTCTTACCCACCTGCGGAGGGAGCTCTTACCTGCACTTAGTTACTGATCCGGTCTTGAGTGCCGCTTTCACTAGATTAAGATTTCAATTAATGTGTACCGCTGTGTTAGTGGGGAGGTATCGGGGTACTCCATATTCGGAGCATTGTTGTCCCTGCGGTGGAGGTATTGAGGACTTGGAACATTATTTGTTTCTATGCCCTCTTTATGCCGTCCACCGCAGTCAGCTGTGGGCGGCTATTGGAGGAGAGGATGAGCGACCCAGAGTGCAGCAGCTCATTTTTCTCTTGGGTAACAAAGTCCTCTCGAGAACCAAATCAGTAGCAATTTTTGCAGCAAGAACTGAAAACATCTGTAGTGGATATTTGCCTAATTTGATGCCTCTTCCCGATGATGGTGCTGGTTAATGATTATTCTGGCTAATACCTCCTTATTATGCATTGTTCTTGGGATTACTTTGTTGGTCATTTTTATTATTTTAACTTTTTAAATTGTGTATTGTTGATTTTGCATTTGGGGATAAGGTTGATTTATTCCATCACCCTTATTAATGATGATGATGATGATGATTATTATTCCTTTCCTATGGCCATGTGGCTAAACAATAAATCATCTATCTAATCTATCTATCTATCTCTTACTTCATGAAAGAAGCCATTTCTAGATGTACCACAGAAAGTGTGTGTGTGGGGGGGGGTTTCCCATGGAAATTCAAAGATATGTTCAAAATTAATTATTGTACAGACAAATAGCTTTTTCAAAGCATTAGGAGGAATGGTTTGGGATTTGTAGCATAGCACAGTCTACGCATCAACCTAGTTCTTAATTTTAAAAAAAATATGTTAGATCTAAAGGAAAACAGGGCCTCTGCTGAGCTCCACTACAAAGCAGAGTGGGGAACAGGAAATCTCTTCCCACCCTGAAAGTGATGTTATAGTGGAGGGGATTAAAGCCCTTTATGTTGAGCTCTCTTTTGGAATTGGGGATGCTGGAGACAGAAAGAACAGTCAGGAGATCTTTTGGAGACCCTGGTGAAATTGTTTTATCTGTACGGAAGAGTACCCTTGCAGAGAACTTGTGTGAAACTGAAGCTGGCCTATATTTGTGGACAACCTGGAGTCTACATAATGATGCAATTGAAGGGGAAGTACATCTATGGTAGGAGTAGGATTTCCTCCGAACAAGAGAAGAAAGGAAGGAAGGAACAAAGAAGCTGGATGATTTTTCCAAACCTTACCCAGGCAAGAGCAGTGAGCATCTTCCAATAAAACAACCTTTAGAGACTTCTTTTTTTACAGTAGTTAGAAGTCCACCAGTTTCAAGAAGTGAAAGAACAAAGAAATGATAGGCACTTGGGAAATAGTTGAAGACTCGGAGGAAAGCATCTCCTGGGATTCCTTCTAGCTGGGCAGCACCAAAGGGGAATGAGGTGAAGTGGAAGAGACTACAAATGAGTATCAGAATGTCCGCAATGTTACCCAACCCCCAACAAACAGTGTTTTAAAATGAGACACCTCCACGCATGGCCCCACCACCATCCACGTGTCAAACTGCTCGTTTGATGGTGGTGCTTGGGGAGGCGCGCTCCTGTGACCCATACAGCACCCACTCATGGCCCCTCATGGAGTACTCCTGAATAATTCAGAGTGCCCCGTGCAGGCTAGGGTGGATGCCTCTATGGCTGGGTCAGCCATGCCTGGAGCCACTCACCCCACAGCTGCGACACTCAGCTTGGTTGACAAGCGAGTAACTAGCTTGGTTGACAAGTGGAATGCAGGAGATGTAATATATCTCAGCATCAGCAAGGGACACAACGAATTCTGATATTCCTTATGATAGGGACGCTTGTAATATTCTTCATAAAGGAGATTATAAAATGTCATCTGGAAGGGATTACCATTAGATGGGTTCACAATTGGCTAAAAAGTCACACTCAATAAGTAATAATTAATGGAATGGTATCAGTTTCGGAGAAGGTACCAAATCCTTGGCCCAGTCTTCTTCATATCTTCATTACTGATTTGGAGGAGGAGTGAAGAGTAAACTCATCAAATCTGCATGTAACATAAAAGCGTGCAGAGTTGCAAACACTTTATAAAACAAGATTAGAATACAGAATGTTCTAGATAAACTACAGACCTGAGTTGAAAGAAACAAAATGAGATTTTAACAAAGATAAATGCAAAGTATTTAACATAGGAATGAAAAAACAGAAGCCCAAATATAAAATGGGGACTAATTATCCAGATGGTAGCACTGGAGAGAAGGATGTGAGAGTTATGATGGGTCATAAACTGAACGAGAGTCAGCAATATGATGTCACAAAAAAAGCAAATGCCATTTTTGGTTTCATTAACGGGTGCGTCGTATCTAAGATACGTGAGGTAGTGGTGCTGCTTTATTTGGTGCTGGTGAGAACTCACCCTGTGCACTGTGTCCATTTTGGGGCACCAGACTTCAAGAACGATGTAGCTTAATTGGAGAAGATTAGAGAAAAGCAACTAGGATGATAAAGGCGCTGAAGGACAAGGCATATGAGGAAAAGTTGAAAGAAATGGGCATGTCCAGCCTAGAGAAAAGACAACTAAGGAGTGACATAAATTTTCAAATATCTAAAAGGATGCCACAAAGATTTGTTCATCACTGTCACAGAAAACAGAACAAGAGGGAGTGGGTCTAAATTGCAGAAGTGTAGATTTCATTTAAATACTACTAAAAAAATTCCTAGCTGTAAGAACTGTTGGCCAATTGAATAAGCTGCCCAGGGAAGTTGTGGAATCTCCTTCCTTGGAGGTTTTCAAAACCTAGCTAGATGAGCACCTGGATGTTTTTAAACAAGTGTCTTCCCACCCATCATACATATTACAGGGCTGCATAGGGCACCCATGTGCCCTGGAACATGTATGATGGGTGGGTAATGGGTTGCGGGGCACTTTTCTAAAAACACCTGCTGTCTACAATGTTCTAAACAGGGATATCCTGTCGTGGAACAGGGGATTGGGCTAGATGATCCTTAAGGTTCCCTTCCAACCCTAAAATTCTATGATAAATATGTTTACTCTTAGGTGCTTTTTGCACAGATGCCCCCTCCCCCTCGCCCACGTGTGCAGGCAAGGGGGGCATCCATGGGATCACTGCAGCAGGGGGGTGTGTGTGTGCACACTCCTGCACTCCACTCACCTCTACCCCATTGCCCATGCACGGGGCAACGGGTGCTGATGGTGGATGCTCTGTGCATGGAGTTGGGTGGAGGTAGGTGGGTGTCCGTGGGATGGGCTGTCCATGCGCCACCTCCTCCACCCAACCCCAACGGACCGCTGGGGCACCGTGGTCCATTTGAAAATGGCCTTACTTAGCAAAATGGCAAGGAACCCACCAGATAATAAAATGATTGGGCCATGTTAATTTTGCAGTTTATATTCCAGTCTGGGGATTTGGGGGGAGGGGGGGGCAGATTTGCTGTATTAACCTTTTAAAAGAATAGAAGGAGTCTAAAAGGGAAATGAAATCTTGTAGAATTGATGAAGAGGGAGAAGAGTCAGATGTGAATTGTCCTCTATAAAAGGAAGATCCAGGAGATAACTTTGACACTTCAAATCTGAGTCTGAGATAAAGGATTTTCAAGAAGAAATATGTATGCCGAATTACTAATGACTTACTGTGGGAAAGGTTTTTGAGTTATTTCACAAGTTAGGATTTCTAACACTAATCCAGTATGTCTAATTGGTAACTAAATATTACAGGAGATGTTTTACAATATTAAAGAATTGTTGAACAAAATGCTTGCCATAGGGGTCATTGAATCTTCCACAGATGAATTAGCAAGTCAGAAGAACATAAATGCTCTACCAGTAGTCCAGATCAATGGTCCAAGAAGCCCATCATTCTACCTCTGACTGTTGTGACCTTTGATTGCTTCACCAGCGTACACAACCAAAATGACCCAGTCGCTGTTATCCAGAAAGTCCTGTGATGATTGTCCACTCCCTAAAAAAAGTGAATGGATGTGGATTTTAAGAAGCTGAATGGAGTGTCTAAATTGGACTTATACCAAATGCTCCGTGCTGACAAGTGAATAGAGAGGTTCAAAAGGGTTTTGATATTATTACTCTTGGGCTTGGTAATTGTTAATGGTCTTTACCACCAGAGTCTAAGAAGAATACAGCATTGAAGATTTCATCAAGACTCTACCAATACTTCCCTCAGGCTTTTTGCTTTCATGGAGCTCCAGCAATGTTCCAAAATGTAGTTTATTTTGTTAAAGAATTGCCCAGCATTTTCAGAGGCTTTTTTTTTTTTTGGGGGGGGGGGGAGGAAAAAGTGTTCTCTAGTGAAACTTGGGAAGAGCACCTGAAGTATCTAACAGCTGTTTTAGCTAAAATCCAAAAAGCTGTTTTAATTATTAATCTGGGTAAATGTGTCTTGGGTAAAAATGAAGGCTATTCCTTGGGGAGGGGTCTTAGTAATACCTCAGCTTGTAATGTGGAAGCAATCCAAGCATGTTCAACGAGGGGAAAAAGTAGGTGAATTATTTTTAGAATTCTTTGAAGTATTTATTTATTTACCATTGCTGCACCCTCTGGAGGGTTAATTAAGATTAACTGAAGCAATAAATTGAGACTGAACAGGAGTCTGTGAACAGGCATTTGACATTATGAAAAACTGTCTTTGGGTGATTTCAGACGTTACGAGATCACGCTCAACCACAGTGAACCACGCTCAACCCCCCCGTGGGGCCAAAGGGCCCTGAACGTCTGAACAAACGAACCCCCACCGGGAACCAAGGAAAAGTAACGTCTGGACGCCAATCCCCGGGCAGAACCAAACGAAACGAGCCCCAGCTCGGGACAAGGCACGCAGCGTCGCTGCCAGGCAACCAGCAACAACACAACCACCGGAGGGAGATTTAAAGCGAGAGCAGCAGCAAGCAAGCATGGCGGGATGGAGCGAGGAGGGAAGCGGAAGAGAGCGGAGGCAGAGACAGCGACAGCGGCGGGCCAGGAGGCGGAGGAGGTGCAGGCAGGCCCAGCGATGCAGGCGGAGGGGGCACAGGCGCAGGAAGGGGGCACACGGGAGCACCCCACCAGGGAGGCGGCCCGGGAACACCACCCACAGCTGCAGCCGGGTCGCGCCGCCCCGGGGACAGCGGCCGGAACAGGCCCACAGGAGGCACCCAGGAAACGGGTAAGGGCACCCACTGGGAGGGGAACAGGGGGCACAGGGGAACCCCCTGTGGAGGGGGCCGGGGGGGACCCCGGGCGGAAGGCAGGGGGGCAGGGGGACCCCGGGCGGAGGGCAGGGGGGCAGGGGGCCCCCGAGAGGGCCCACACCCTCACCCAGCAACCAACCACCCCCCTTCCCCCCCCCAGACACGAAAGTCGGCCCGGGCGGACGAGCCCCAGGAGGAGCCCGGCCCCCGGCCCCTGGAGGCGCACCCCCAGGAGGAGGTGGAGGAGGAGCACAGGCAGGTGCAGCAGGAGCTGCACCGGGAGGAGGAACAGCAGGGGCCCAGCCGGAGGAAGGCCTATCACAGAGGGGGACAGTGGGGCCTCCAGGAGACCCGGGACTTCATACGGATCTGGGGGACCCTCGAGTACCAGGTGGAGCTCGCAATAAACCAGCGAAACGAGCATGTCTACCGGGACATCGTGCGCGACATGGAGGCGGCGGGGCACGAGCGCACTGTCAACCAGTGTCGCTCGAAGGCCAAGGAGCTCAAGAGGGGGTACAAGGCCCTCAAGGACAATAACAGCCGCTCCGGCCACGGGGCCCGCACCGCCCCCTACTACGATGCCCTGGACCGCATCCTTCACATGAAGGGCTCCATCGTTGCCCCACGCCTGGTGGGCAGCGCTGTGGTCCAGGGCAGGGAGCGGGCCGAGGTACCCCCTCCCCTCGCCGCCCGCCCGGTAGACACGAGCTCAGGGGACCCCCACCCCCAGGAGGACCACCCGGGACCCGCAGAGGCCCCAAGGCCCCCCCCCAGCAGCAGCCCGGAGACATCCCAACGCCGGGCCGGCCAGGCGGAGTCGGAGGTCGGCACCTTCACCACCCTCAGCCAGTGGTCCCAGGGGGAGCACTCCCAGGGTGAGGCGCCGGCCTCCGAAGGCTCGGAGACGGACATAGAGGGTAAGCGGGCCCCCAGGGCAGGGGGGGGCAAGACCAGGGGGCCGGTGGCAGGGGTGGGGGCCCTGCTGCAGGGGCCACAACCAGCCCCCTTCACCCGCTCCCCCCTCTCCCGCCCGCAGGACATGGGGAGCCCCAGGACCGGGCCAGCGAGACGGTGCAGGCCCCCGCGGAGGGCACAGGAGAGCAGGTGCCGGACCCAGGTAAGGCGGGAGGGCTGGGATTGCGGGAGGGCCCCCCGGGCGCCAGCCCAGGGGGGCCTCTGGCCTCAGTGGGGGAGGGGGGGCAGGGGGCCCCGGGACCCGACCCCGCTAGGGGACAGGGCCCTGCACTGACCCACCCGCCCATTTCCACAGGGCAGCCCCCGCGCGCGGCGCCTCCGCCGGCCGCAGCCCCAGCCCAGCGGATGCGGGAGTACCGGGCGCGGGTCCGCAGGCGCAGGGAGGAGCAAGCGGAGGACATCGTCCGCAGGGCGGAGGAACAGGGGGAGCGCATGATCGCCTCCGTGGACCGCATGGAGGCGGCCATAGAGCGGTCCATGGAGAAGGCCCTGGAGACAGACCGCCGGCTGGAGGCGGAGGTGCGCCTGGAGCGGAGGCGGGAGCGCCGGGAGCACCAGCGGCAGCAGGGGCTGCTCAGGGGCCTCCGGCAGGACATACAGGGCATGGTGCGGGAGCACAGTGCAAAGATGGACAGGTCCCACGACATTGGGACCTCCCTGCTCCTGCATGCGGGCACCATGTGTGCCTACGTGATGGCCGGCGCACCTCCGGGCGCCCTGCCCGCCCAGGTCCCCATGCCGGGCCCCTCGGCGCCCCCGGGCCCAGCCCTGCCGCCCCTGGCGCCCCCCCGGCCCCAGGGCCCTCGCATGCGCCTCCCAGTGCCCCCGGGCCTCCGGAGGGTCCAGCCCCCCCGGGGCGCGACCGGGGCACCGGGCACAGCTGCCCATCCGCCGCCCGGCCCCCTGCCGGGGCCGGGACCGGCCCAGGACACGGCAGGGGACACGGACAGTGGGGGGGAGGGGAGCTCCCAGAGCTCGGTGGGCCCAAGCGGCCGCACGAGGGGTCGGCCCAGGAAACGCGGGGGGATGGTGGGAAGGGGGGGGAGGGGGAGGGCCACATGAGGGCGGGTGGTGGACGGGGTCACGGGCACGGGGGTGGGGAGGGGGCACAGGGTGATTGTGTGAACTGTGTGGGCAATAAAGTGTTGTAAAGAGACAGTTGTCCCCGGCCCGTTTGTGGGGGGGACAGGGCTGTGGGACCGCGTGTACAGGGGCATGGGCACGGAACGGGGGGTGGGGCCCCCAGGGGCGGGAAGGCCCTCACAGCGGGCCCCCCCGGGCGATGTGGGTTGCAAGGGCGTTCCGGATCCTTTTGGCATACCGGTACTCCCGGGGGTTCCCTGCGTTCACGTACAGGGGAACAGGACCGGGGGGCCGGTGGGGCTCGGGGTACTCCAGGGCCGCCCCCTCGGTCTCGCACACATTGTGCAGAACGCAGCAGGCACCGATCACCAGGGCGGAGGTGGGGACGGTGAAGTCCAGGCGGCCAGCTATACTCCTCCAGCGCTGCTTCAGGGCCCCGAAGGCACGCTCCACCACGGTCCGGCTCGCACACAGGCGGGTATTGTATACCTGCTCCGCAGGGGTGCTCGGGACAGGGTAGACCTTCATCAGCCAGCGGGTCAGGGGGTAGGCGGGGTCCCCCAGGATGCAGGGGGGCATGGGAACACCCTCGATCCACCTCATGCCCATGTCCGCGAAGTCCCCCCGGTACATGCGGGCATAGAAGGGGGAGATGGTCATGATCCTGGCGTCGTGACTCCGGCCGGAGTTGCCCGTGTAGATGTCTATGAAGCGGGCCCGGTGGTCCACCACCCCCTGCAGGTGCAGGGAGTAGTATCCGTGCCGGTTCACATACTCCAGGGCCTCCCCCGCGGCCGGGCGCAGGATCTCGATGTGTGTGCCGTCCACGGCTCCGATGCAGTTCGGGAAGCCCCCGGCCGCGAAGCCAGCCATCACAGCGCCCTGGTCCAGGAGCTGGATGGTCCTGTCGAGGAGCACGCCCTCCACAGCCTCGCACACATCCCGCACGATGCAGGCGACCGTGCTGAGCCCCACCCCGAAGTGCTGGGACACGGAGCGGCAGGAGTCGGGCGTTGCGAGGGCCCAGACCCCTATGGCCACCCGCTGGACCATGGGGATGGGCTCCCGCATGGAGGTGTGCTGCCGCTCCAGCCAGGGCGTGAGGAGCTCCGCTAGGCGCAGCAGGGTGGCCTTGCCCATCCGGAAGTGGGACCCCCACTCGGCCTCCCCCCAGTGGGCCTGGGCCCGCTCCCACCAGGCCTGGGGCCGCTCCGTGACCCATAGGCTCCGCGCTATGGGCATAGCCAGCAGCGCTGCCCGGCGGAGGGTCTGCGTTGCCCAGCGGAACCGCCTCGCGGCCCCTCGGAGCGCAGCGGGCCGGGTGAGGCTCCGGCAGGCGGCCAGCCACGCCCCCCAGGCCCGGCGCCGAGCCCTGAGCCGGGCACGGACTCTCCTGCGGGCCTGCTGGCCCCGGAGGCGCACGCCAGCCCGCAGGGCCAGGACATAGCGCAGGCGGACGGCCAGGTGCACCCTCTCGGTCAGGAGGCACAGCTGCTCAGTGTGGTCACGGTGCCACTCAGCCGCGAGCGCGAGGAACATCCAGTTCCCACCTGCCCTATCGCGCTCCATGGTGCTGGGGCCCCGGTGGGGGCTGGGAGCGCTTATGGCGGCCCGGTGCTGGTGGCTCCGCCCGGGGGTCGGCCTCGCGGGCCTGCGCGCGCCCTGTGCCGGTGCGTTCCGGCTGCTCCCGCCCCCAGCACCCCGGGCCCCCTCCCCTCGCTGTTTGTAGCGGGATGGCCTTGAAGGTGCGATTAGGCAGACAGAGAGCTCGCTGTTGTTCTCTGCAGCTGTGCCGGGCCCGCACCCCACGCCTCGCTCTGTTGTGCTACAATGTTGCGGTGCGGGCCCGTGTTCCCTGTCCCGGGGGCCGGGCCGAGCCTCTCCCGGCCCTGGGCAGTCTGTGTGCCCTCCGGGCTCCGTGTCCCATTCCCTGTTGTGCTGGACCATGGCTGGCTGCCCATCCATGGGGCTCCCGCTGTCCGGCCCCCAAGGGGCCCCCCATATCTGGGCCTTCCGCGAGACCATGTCTCTGTGCGACCTGTGGCACACCCCTGCCGTGCAGCTGCTCCTGGCCGGGCCGGGGAGCCGTGCAGGTGCCTACGAGAGCCTGAGCTCCGGGCTCCGTTACTTTGGCCATGTGGTGAGCGCCCGTGATTGCCGGCTGCATGCGGAGGCCCTGGGGCTGGCTCGTTTCCCCGAGGGGCGCATCCCGGAGGTGCTGTGCGCCCATGTGCCCTGGAGCGCCTCGGAGACCGTGTCAGCGCTGGTGGTGTGTGGTCTGGGCGCCTACTCGGAGTGCCTGGCCGAGGGTGGCCCTGCCTTGGCCGTGAGCTACTTCTCCTGTGTTCACGGGGCCCGTGGGTACCAGCGCACCCGTGGGGCGGCGTTCCAGCGGCTTCTGGAGCTGGGGCATCTTCCGTGGCCCCCTTCTGCTGCCTGCTGTGTGCCGGAGCCCTCCGCGGTGGAGATGTCATCCCTGTTGGCGGTGTGGGCGCGTGTGGATGTGCAGCTGGCCCTCACCATGCCCGATCCCTTCGAGGCCTACTACCTGATCGCCCACTACATGTCCTTGCAGGGGTACCGCCGGGGCATGCTGCACTGGCCCCACCTGGTCCACCGGGCGGGCCACCCGGGCCCTGGGGCCAGCGGGGCCCCCGGCAGCGGCCCGTGAGCCCCGCGTCGCTGGCCTGCCCCCCCCCGCGTGGTGCCCCCGTGTGGGCTCCCGCCCCGGCCCGGGGGGGGGCCTGGTCCCCGCTGGCCGCTCCCGACCTGCGGACCCCACCTCGGTGAGCTCCCGCCCGCCTCGCTGCTTGCTGCTGCCCCTGGCCGTGGTCCTGGGCCCCCTCCATCCCCGTGACTCCGTGGGTGCTGCCTGAGCGTCGCTGGTGCTGCGGAGGAGCACCGCTGGACCCGGCTGCCCTGCCTGTGCCAGCCTTTGACTGTGGGGCCCCCTTCCTCCTCCTCCTGGCGCCCCTCCGCCGGCCTCGCTGTGCTTTGGGGGCCCCCAACGTGCCTTGCTCCGGGGGTCCGCCCCCCCCCCCCGAGACTGCCTCTGTTCCTGTGGGGGCACCTCCTTGGACTGGACTGGACTGGGGTGGTGTGGGGGTGGGGGTTGCTGCTGTCTGTGCCTTGCCCCGTGGTGGTGCCCCCCCCTCCCTGCCGGTGTTCCGGGTGGGGTGTTCCGGGCGCCCCTTCCCCCCTTCCCGGCCTTTCCCTGGTGTGTGTGTGTGTGTGTGTGTGTGTGTGTGTGTGCCCGGGCGTGTGGCCGTGCATTGTGCCCCGCTGCGGGACCGCTGTGTGAGCCGGCTGTCAGCCTGTTCTCGCTCTTCCCCCCTCCCTTCCCGTTTCCCTTGTGTGGGCGTTCCCTTGTGTGCCTTGTGGCTTCGTTTGCCCTCAGTCGGCCATGTCTGTGTCCCGCCCCTGCCCGGTGCCTTGTGGGGGTTTAGCGCCCGCCGGGGGTTCGGCTGCACGTCTGTTGTGCTGCCGCGGCCCACGATGGTGCGGCCCGGTTCCGGCCCGTGGTCCCGTTCCCGGCACGTCTGTTTGGGTCGTTTTCCCACCCCCGGCCGTGGTTGCGCTGTTCACCCCCCCGGTGGTTCACTATGGTGAACCGGCCGCCCGTAACGTCTGAAAATACCCTTTGTGAGCATACACTTCTACAAAGTCCTGCTTTTGTAAAAACAAACAAACAACGTTACAGGTATATATGCCCAAGGCACTGGTTTACAAACAGATTTATTACAAGGGGTAGAAAGTAAGGAGGAGGCAGTAGTGCACCTTTTATGGTAATTGCTTCCTTGAGAAAACAGATATGCAGCCACTAAGAGAGAACAGCAACTAAATGTGTGGTGAAAAGTCTGAACTACCATTTGTGTGAAGGCCATTTGAGGCTGCACCATTTGTGAGGATTTACAGCAATGCAGAAAAGAGATCAGTTTTCAAAATTCTTTCATTGAAGCCTTATAACTTTACACAACCAGGGAGAAAGACTTCCTTTCCCAATCTGGCTATGCTCAAGAAGAAAGCCAGATGGGGGAGTGTATATGTGCATGGGAGGGGGGGGGGGGGGGGGGGGGGGAGTCTGAAAGGAAGCAACCTCAGGTAAATTCAAGACTTGGATTCTGTTATGTGTTTGTTGTTATGAGTTTATGGATTCTGTTGTGGATTGGGTATTGTTACATGTTTGTTGGTATGTGTTTTATGTTATTATGATTGGAATTGCTATATTAATTATTATTATTACCTATACTGAACAATGGTGCCCAAATGGAAGTGGGGAAAGGGGAGAGCTTGCTTTCCAGAATATGGAACTCTTTGCAATAGCAGTTTGTACAGAGGAGAGCATATGGTATGGTGGGGTCTAGCCACTAACTTACCAATGGAAATATGGGCCTTTATAAAGTCTGGTTGGGCAGCTGAGACCTTCCGTAGCTTGTTTCTCTATAGCATATTTCTCTTCCCATACTAAAACTGATGTCATAGTGGGAGAGACACAAGATGTTTAAATGCTGGACTCTCTTTCCAGACAAGAGAGGCTGGAGAAATCAGCAGAGCCCTCGCAAGAAGCATGTAGAGTTGTCCTTGTATATATGTAAATAATATGGAATGCAGAGGATCACTTTGGTTCAATATAAAGGATACTGGGATCAGGAAGTTGCGCTCTGCCTCTGTGTACCAACTGGGGTCTCTAAATGATGAGGCTAAAATGGTGCTTTTGCTTTCATCAAAGCATTGTTCAGGTGCCATCTGTTGCTGGGATTCTCCAAAACATTGTTCTCCAAACAAATATTGTTTACTATTATGCTCCAGATGTTACGCCCCTCTTTGGATGTTTTTAAATGAGCAGGGCGATTCAGGCATCCATGGCTGCCGAGTGGCACTGCCATGGAGCAGAGACACAAGTGGAGTGAACGGGGAGCACTTCAAATGGGCAGCTCCTAGTGTGACTAGCCTGGCCATGGAAGTGGCCACCATACATTTGGCAGGCCCTGCCCAGAACAGGCTCTTGGCATAACTCCAGGCAAGCTCATACCAGGTGTGTCCACAAAGTAAAAAAGTCAAGTCTGTCCTATGCCATGCAGCTTATCGAGTGGTATGGTTAACGCACATCAGTTTCTGTGGCCTGTGGTGCACAAGGGAGGGATGTGGCCAACACCATGTCCAACTGTGTTTGACTTCTCCAACTCAATGGATTAGGTAGCCATTTACAGCTGGTTCTACTGGAAGTGGCTATCTACTACAAGACCAATCAGGACTTGAACCCACAGCCTTCAGGAATGTATTTGAGTGTCTTAATCACTCAGCTACCACATCTGAAAGCATCATACAAATTAAAATGTCAACAGGTGGCAGTAGAACTAGTCACATTAAGGGATGTGCCTTTCATTTTCTTTAATACAATAAAGAAAACAAAAGAGCTCCCTTTCATTTTCTTTACTGAATAAAGAAAACAACAGAAAATAACAGCAGCAATAATGAAAGACTGTCTCTTTTGTTATTGTGCTGGGAAGGACAGTAGGCAGGCTTGTAAAATCAGGACCATTTATCCCAAATTTCTGAAATTTGGCAGGGATACCACCTGTGTGTAGGGGTACAATCTATCCAAATCCCATCCAAATTGGATTGAAGACAAATACGTTACAGCCAGAAATAAGCACAAACTTACATTGCTTATACAATAAAGACCCCTTTATCCAGTCTTTCTGATATTTGTCAGGGATGATCCCTTTGCATGAGGGGTACACACAGAGTCCAAATGTTATCCAAATTAGATGGAAAACAAAGCTGTTGCAGTTTGAATTGTGTGTGCAAACCACAAATTTTAGTTGTATATACAATTGGGACCCTTTATCCACTCTTTATTGATTTTGGCAGGGATAGTCCCCTGGGTGAGGGGTACAATATGTCCAAACGTCATGCAAATGAGATGTAAAATGAAAAAGTTAAAGCCAGAAATGTATTTCCAATTACTTTTTAATGTATTTTTGTTTTAAAACCAATGCAAAACAAAAATGAAAGTAAAAAGTCCCCTTCGCCACTGAGATGGCGGCGATGGGGCATTTGTCCAGCCCCCCCCCCCTTTCGGGAAGCATGAGGCACGGGAGGGAAGAGAGCCGCGGCTGTCAGACTTCTAGGGGGCTCAACAGCGGGAGCCTGATCACCGGGCAGATTGAAAAGGGGGCGTGCGAGAGCAGCACGTAACCCCACCGTGAGCCCGCCCCGTCTAGGCGGGGCTGGTTTGCGCGCTCCCCGTGCTGGGAGAATCATTCGGCGGCTAGCAGCAAAGAAGTCAGCCCCACCCACCTCACCTCTAATACTGGGGTCCAAGGACCGGTCGCTGATAGAGGGGTGGAGGTGGAATTTTGGCGATTAACATTATTATGGATCGTTTGTTTCGCCTCCTTACCAGTGGAGAGTAGGCTCAAATAGGTTAATTTGGATAATTTGGCAAGAATTACGATTTAACTCGCAACATAATACAAGAATTGAGCTAATTGGCTTCTAGGAATAATAAATGATAAACCTGATTAGTCAAGGATGGCTACAGGAAACGATTGGATTTAATATTGGATTGGGTCAAATAGATTGTCACATTCTGCAGGGGTCCAGTATGCAATTGTAGGTTAAACAGGAATTAAGTAGTATAGAAAGAGACATCTCCTTATGAGATGGGGAAGTGAGACCCAGCGTGAGGCAGGACGCAGCCCGCGCTGGGATCATGACCCTGGGAAGGGTGCATTTGATGCCTGGAAAGGACATGCGCTGTCCGCCGAGCGGAAACCACTTACCTCCTGGTTCGCGCCCAGGGTTGGGCTTGTTCCCCCTTTTCGGGCAGAGCCTTGGTGTTGTCGAAGGGGGAAGTTTATGGAGAACGGCACTGACGCTGGAGCGCACATCCACGTCGGCGACCAAGTTAATAAGGTTATGGTTATTAGCTAAGCATACTGGACCCAGAATTGCCGGGCAATTTCCCACCGGCCTCTTGAAGAAAGATGATTACAATAAAGAATGCGGCCAGCAATTAACCAACATATGTCTCCGTGTCTCATTGGGGTGCGCCGACAAAGAAAAAATAACAAAATATAAAGGAAAATGGATGACATTTAAATAATGAAAATGAAAGAAATAAAGAAAACAGAAAAAATCCTTTGCATATCCCTAATTAACTGAGTCAAGTAATTAAAGAAAAAGGAGGGGAGAGATTGTATTTTTTTAAAAAGGGGGTATTTTCAGCATTACAAGGATTAACTATCTCCCAAAGATTTAGCTTCTTCTGGAACTTCCCTATAGATTGCACTAGAATTCATTTTCAACTCCTGCTAAATCTTTATTTATTTATAACTAGAAATGGTTGAACTTCAAAAGGTTCATAGGTTCATATCAGAATATCATGAAAAAGTTCATATGCTCATCTAGAGTTTATCTACACTTGTCCTACCCCTAAGGTAAAGAAAATAAGCTGGAAAAAGTATAACAGTTTGTCTTGTGACATATCCAGTACTTGTTAGTTCATTAGGGTCAGAAACACCACCTGGGATTCTCTGACATTTTCAAGTTTCCAGCCCCATAAAAACAAAGACTGCAAATAAATAAATAAATAAATAAATAAATAAAAATCTTAAAGTTAACCAAACTTTAAACTCTTGTTTAGGGTATGAAATAAGTTTGACTTTCGGTTCTTATTTTATCACAATCTGTTAGCCCTGCCATTTGTGTTTGCATTTTCATATGAATCTGTATAGAAATCATAGCCAATAAAATAGTAACTCATATGCCAGTGTACTCAGCAATTAGCATCCCAGTCATCTTCCAAAAAAAATACAAAAACAACAAAAATATATATTATTGGGTACAATCACACTGTTACAAACTTAAGTTATGGTAATCAAAGTATGTTAGTTTATAATGCCTATAATTCAAGAGATTAACAGCCTCTCCTGGGCTCAGCATATAAATAAATTAAACGTCCCCAGCCACTAAATTATTCATACCATTATGCAATTTGGGTAATGCTGATCACATCCTACAGTTCTAATATTTAATACAATATTAATGACAAATTCATCTTAAATTAGTAGCATAGTAAGACTGTTTGTGAAAGATACTTTTTTTCCACTAGCAAATGTGGCTTCAAATAAAATGATTTTGTCACAGGGTTCCCATGGGGTGAGTGACTTTACCATGGAGTGAGTGACTACAGAATCCGCACCCAAGAAGTTTGTAACTCAGAGGGCCAGGCTTCATCACAGTTTATTTTCACACTCAAATAGTCCATTGGCCAGGCACCAAGCTTCTTGACAGTATACAGTCCATATAACAGAGCCTAGCCACAATCACAGTCCCTCACTAGCTCTTTGGCAACTCACTTCCAGGTTCAGGATTCTTCTTGACTTCAAGTCTCCTTCATCCAGGACCTCCTCGTCTCCAGGAGATGCACTCTCCTCACTGGTCAGGAGCAGACTACTCTTAGCTTCCTGCTGACCTCTGCCCCAACAGCAACTCTGGCTCTATCCAAGTCACAGAGTCCTTGGTTGCTGCCATCTTGGTTGCACTCCACCAACTGCCATTTTGTCTCCTTGAATCCACATCATGCTGCGGGTTGGGGCGAACCTCCTGGCTCCAGCCTACTTGAGTCTCTTGTTTTGGGTGAGCTCCTTGTAGTCTTCTCAGACTTCTCTCTCAGCCACTGGGCACAGTCCTCTCTTGGGTGCAATCTTCTACTCTCCCTGCTCCAGGATCTTACCACCTTGGGGAATTGTTGGCTTGGTTGCCAGCAAGGCGTACCTGCATTCTCCACCACGTTTGTGGTGGGGGGTACCCTGCTGCCTCCCAGACCGACTTCAGGGTTTTTCAGACTCCCCAGAAACCATCGGTGTGGGCTCCATGTTTGTTTCTTTATTGTAATGACCCCTTATCCACACCCAAAGCTATGTTCCTGAGCCTCACAGGGCACCCCTTTTATTTAAGCTCCACCGAGTCTCGCAGGGCTCTGAGTCCCAATCACCTGTCTCAATCAAGGCTCTCAACACAGCCCCACATGTAAGGTCTGTGAGCCCTCCACTGGCTCTATACTTCAGGGCTCTTCTAGCCCCCTTTTAGACTCCCTCCTTTGAAGGGTCTCTCAGGTGTCCCCGCACTCTCTCTAGCCCTTCCGGGCATCCACAACTCTGTCCTGTGAGTCCTTGCCCCAATGTGGTCATCAGGTTCGGACACACATGAACCCTAGCCCCCTTGATGGCAACACTCTTTCTTCTATGCAGCTCTGCCGCTACTCACTGTCCTGGAGTTCAACACCAACACCCCTTCAGCATTCTTCTCCGAGAGCTCCTCATCATTAGCTTAGCTTCACCCACTCTCACACACCACTGACTGTTTCCTGACGCTTCCTTCCAATGGCCTCAGCTGCTCATCATTCTAACTTCAGGCATGGGGGGGGGTTATAACCCCATGCCACCTAAACCGCCAACACCTGCTGCTCTCTTAAAGGACCAGTCACCGCTGGCCATCTGGAACAGGGGCATTCAACACTTCCCTGTTACAGATTTATTTTATATTTTGCTGCAGAATTTGAGCTCTGAAAATTTCAAAATTGCATTTTTGGTAATTTGTGAGCTATATAGCAGGTTATATCACTGTCTTTGTCTGAAGTACAACAAGTAATGTTTAAAGAAGGGTTTTCATCATATTAAAACCAATTCCTGTGGTAGAGTTTTGTCAGGCTTTGGACAACAGAATTTAGCATCTAGAAAAGCTGCTAAAAATAGTGGTGTCAAAAAATATGAGTATTGAACACTATAGAACCCTTTGCAATGGATTATCTGCGAAGGGATTGCATTTTTTTAGATGTCACAAGCCACCCACACAATTGAATGACTATAATTTGTCACACTATTCCTTTAAACACATACCATATCTTTCTTACATTAGAACTTCTTAGTCCAGTGAAACAGGCTACTAGAGTAGAACATATCTCTGGGCTAAGGTGGATTGTTAAAAAATAGACCAAGACACTGTTCACTTTAAAGTGTATTATATCAACCAATAATACGAGAGAGAAGCAGCTTGTAGCTATTGGAGCTACCTTTAGTTGTATAAATGTTAGGTGTCATTGCCATTATAAAATAAAATGCTCAAAGATACTTTTCCTGGTATTCTACCTGAGCTCTCCCCACTCCCCCTTCCTTTTAAAAACAATGTTTTTGACAAAAGCTAAGTAAATGGTACCAGTGCTGGAATTGGACCATATTAACAACCCTGATTTTTAAACAAATCTAAATTTTTAAAATGGCTAAACGTCCTCCAAAATTACAAAGATGTATGACAGCTTTAATCTTGAAGAATACAGCACTTTACTTGTATGGTTCGGTTAATTTGAAAAAAAAAACCACAACTTCTTGTAGAAAGAGCCTAAAAAAGCAACCAAATCTAGTGTTAAAATGCACTACGCATTCTTTAATCTTCCTAAAGGGAGGGGAAGAAAAATAAATTACCTCCAGTGGAAACAAGAAAGAAATTTGAGGAAGATGTAATGGATACAAACCTAATTCTATTGAAATTAATAGCAAAACCATACAGTGTAATTTACTCAGTTGAATTGGTCAGCCTGTAAGAGCTAACACTTACACTTGTGCAGTGTTTTTCATTACTGAAGTTTAATCTGGTAGACATACAGGAGGTTAACCCTCATTCCAACCACCCCCCTAATTCATACACTAATTATGCTATAAACTATGAGCAAGATCCAGCTAAGTCACAGCAACAGTGGAGGAGAACAGCAAGAGGGGGAATCATGTGAACACCAGCGGCTGGAAACCAGAGAAGCAGGGAAACCGACCACAGGCAAGTAATGCACCATTGTGCCTCCAGCGTGAAAACAGAAGCAGCACAGGCTCCACCCCTCAGCAAAGACGACGTGGCCCCTATGCCAGAGGTCAGGAGAGGGTATGCGCAGAAGCGCAGATCCAGCCGGGCCAGTGGACACATGACACCAAAAACAGTGCAGCAAAGCCAGTGAAGGAAATGCACCATCCAGCTGCAACAAAATAAATGGGACAACAGCAGCGCCAGCGCAAAGTTGCTACTGCTCCAATCAGATGCAATGTAGTGCATGGAGTAAAGACAAACATAAAGCAGCAACACCATGCCACAGTTAGCCAGGTATACTGTGCCCATGCAACACAAAACCAGAATGCACGTAGGCAGAACGTACTTTATTGAAACAACAAAAAGGCCCGACAGCCGCAAGGTTAGGCAACAGAGAAAATACCATAGACGTGTTAAACAAGAACAAATGCACACACGGGAGCAGGCTGGGTGATCAGGGCAGGAATTCAGGGAGGGGAAGGAAAGCAGCAGAGGGACGACTGTAAGGTGGTGTGACTTCATGGCACAGGGCTCAGTTAGAGGCAACAGAGGTGACCGATAACATCACAAACGATGACGAAGGCCTAACATTGCAAACCAACACTATTTCCATACAGCATGCACTAATCCATACATGCATACAAGCCAAGCAGTCAATGTACAACAGCACAGATAAAGGGGTGGGGGATTTCCACAATCATGCCTGCAAGCACATGCCAATGAATGGCATGCTCCCAAAACGCACATCACAACACAAAACCTGTTACAGCAGAAAGTTATGAATACATCAAAGAGTACCTACCCTGCTCATTTATTTCCATCAGTAAGCCTTTAATCTTGGCATACTCGCCCACAACAGTGGTCCCATCACCACTAACACCAGCTGAAACCACCACAGATGCCATTTCCGGTTCAGGCTCAATCACTGCGATAGCAGAAGATGTTGTACCACCATCAACCGGCATAGCACCAGCAGCTATGAACGCTAAGTTCTCTGCAGGCACACAGCTAGCACTGACGTCCCCTACCAATACATGGTTGTTAACATCAGATTCCAGTTCTCTGCCTGAGCCCTGCACTGTACTGGCGGCAGCCTGTACAGAGTCAACCTCATAATGGCTGGTTGATGCACACCCCTTGGCCTATCCTCAAAAGCCATCCCTTTCACACTGCCAGTAAGGTGCCCTGCAGAGACATAAAATAGAAACGAACCAAATCATTAGAAAGGTTCTACACAACCATCAGAACTGCATCCCAATGCAAGACATGCAAACAAGGCTGAGGACACCAAAGCAAATAGTTGTGAATGCATGCCTGGAAGATACTGGTCCCGAAAAATCAGACCGCATGCCTTAATCCAGATCTCTCTTATGATTCCATGGTAACGTCCCTTCTTGGCCACGTTGCTAGACTCTGGACCGTCAGCATAAAATTCTGTTTTTAGCTGTTCCAATGTGCCCTGCATTGGGCTTCAGTTCGTTTGAACCCTGAGGTCTGCATATCACTCACAATAGCCTCCCATGCATCGGTATTAGGCTTGATATAGCTTGCCATAAGATATGCGACCCTAGGACTCTGCTTGATGCAGCTCAAGAGATGTGATCTCTTTTCCACGCCATTATTTGCCACGCATGCTCCAGAATGAATGGGCAAATGCCAAAGAGCAGTAGGCCGCAACACACCATGTGAGAAAGAGCCACATCCAGAGGTGCAGCAACAAATAAATTGTCAATCAGTAATCCTAAGACAAATAGTCCCTCACAGCACAACATGTGGCTTGGCAGTATAGTGACAATATTGGGTGCCCTACAATAGCTGCACCCTTGAAGAGCCTTGGTGCATTGGTAAGGGGACAGTGTCATCATATGTATGCAATTGATGCATACTATTGATGGCACAGATGGATCTGTGATAAAGGTCGACATAAATGTGGACGTCCGATCACATAGAGCACACCATCGCACACAAGATAATGCCATTTATTACTAGCATGTGTACTGCACTTCCATAATACGAGCAAATATACAGTCCCAGCTAAATCTATTACAAACAGGAAGCAAGTGTGTGGAGTTGAATGGTGTACCTATGAAGACCATAGTTGCATATTAAGATGGCCTGGCAAGAAAGTCACACATACTGTGAGACCTTCAGGTCCTCGATACCATATACGTCCAAACCACAATCATATAGCCATGCGTCATAGCCGGATCATAAGTGTCTAGAAGTAGTGCAACGTTACATGGTGCCTTGTGGTAACACCCCCAGGGATCGGGAACAGGGACAGCACCCCCATAGGGACCAATTATCACCAATGGACGCCTGGGAATTGGAACATAGTCCACCAATATAGGTACATTCCATAGAACAGCCTTGTTGTGCAACATGCATGCTGCAACAACTATACGGGCGGCTGTATCCGGGGATTAAAGGATACATCCACCGGATGCATCTAGACAACAGAACCTCATCTTCAGGTGTCCAAATGTTCTTTCAAGGATGTTCCAGCTTTCTTTCTATCCACCTCTGGTGTATGAATATCGAAAACTTTTTGAACCTCTCACGGTGGGCTCCACATTCCCTGGGATGATGCTGTGAGTGCAGGTTGCGGGACGGGGGAATGTGGGCAAACATCTGGCGGCCACCTAATAGAGAGGCAGGTGGCCACACATGTGATAGGCTATTGTGGGCTACTATCCATTAAAACCCAGGGTTTTCATATATCAGGAAGTGCATTTAGTGTGCACGCACATTAAAGCATCTTATTTTGATTAGAATCCATGTGTTTGTTAGCCAGGGCTGCTGCTGGCAAAGAAGTGGGTGTACCCAAATATTTGGCAGCAGGTGTGAGCTCTCAGGAGTTCCTATGTGTTCCTTTCCACCCCCTCTATATGGGAGCACCCTCTTCTCCATAATTCCCGACAGTGACATCTGCCCAGCTTGGAGTCCTTCCCAGACAGCTGCTGTGTCATGCCCCGAGATGGGCAAGTTAAGGACTCTGTAATGAACATTATTTGTACACATCAGGATAAGATACTAAAATGTGGCTCAAGAGCACAGAGCAGGGGCCAGGGACAATAAGCTAGTGGTGTAAATTACGTACCAGGATCCTGACCACCAAATTTCAGATCAGCCATTTGAGCAGCTGCTTGCACAGCTGGCAGACCCCCAGCCCAGTGTAGCATTTTACCAGCCTGAAACAGAGACACAGAATGAGTCACTGTGCTCTCCACACCTGGGGAAGCTGTACAAGCCACATCATCACCTGGGACCGTGAGTAGCCTTTGCCTCTGCTCCTGCTAAGCAAGGATGAGAGACAGTACTTCCCAAAGTCAGTTGTGGTTCCCTTGGAGTCAGATGCTGGAGAGCTACTGGGTTGCCTGACCAGAGTCAAGAGATCAAGCTGCAGGCCAGCCTACCTTTTGCAGAGCCCCCTGGAAAACAGGCAAGGATCTGTGGCAAGGCAGGCCCCATGGAGGTGGGGGTACTTTATTGGTGATGGATCCAACAGCCTTTGGTAGCAACACGATACCCACCTTCCACAGAAGCAGAGTGCAGAACTTTTAGAATGTTTTCCCAAGTGCCTCACTCCGATCATGGATGCGCCTTCTACTGTCCTATTATTTGGGTTTCCCTTCTCCCCAGGAACTAAGTCACATACATGGGCCTGCAACGTCTCACCTTCTTGAACGTATCCCCATCTCTCCCTTGACTCCCCCCTCCCCTTGGGGGTTAAGGATTGTTCAGTGCCAGGCACGCTGCTGGCACCAAACAAACAAATTAAATAAATAAATAATGTTCTGGCACTAAATAAATAAATAAAACAATAAAATAATACTTAAAATAATAATAATAAATTGATTTTGAGCAAGAGATCTTGCTTACATAGTGTTTGCATCAGAGTAATTGTTTCCAAACAGTTATGCCAGCACAACAAAGGATACTCTCGCATGAAGGGTTCATATTAGTGCAGTTAATTTCAGGGGTGTCCAAACTTTTTACCTGGGCAACTCCATTTTGAAACTCCAGGTCAAGCCAAGGCAGCAGAGTATATCAAATATCAGTCAGGATCCATTGTAATGGCAGAACACCACTTAGTCCCAGCTCATCACCTGAAAAACCGTGGCTTGTTCCTTTAAATTTGGTATAAACTGGACTAAAGAAGCTAAATATTGGTGTAAACCAGCCTCATACCAGTGGAGTTATGTCATCCCAAATCATGGTGCACACCAAGGGAGGCATCCCAGTGCCATTTGGCCAGATCCTTGCGCCTCCTCAGCCCCACTGTACCCCCAACGTATGCTCCTGTTTTTCCCTATGCAAGGTGAATAATCATTAGACCAAACAGAGCATTGGGGAGAGGGAGGCAAGGAAAGGTTCTTCTTTCCTCCTCAAAATCATGGGGCATGGGATAAAGTGGGAGACCTGCTGGAGGGTCAGGGGTGGCAGAGACAGATTTCCCCTAGTAGAGGAAAGCTTCAGAAACACAAGCAAGGAGGAGCCTCCTTCTCCCAACCCCAAGGAGAGGGTCTACTGGTCAGGTGAGAGTACTAGGTCCTCTCCCAAATACAAGACCCTGCATGGTGGGCACAGAGGGAACCCCTCCAACACAAACAGCCCACACATGCTGCCTGATAGAGCAGAGTCAGATCCCCGCCCCCTCAATCCTGGGTCATGTGCAAGACTTGCTCCCCTGTTATGTACCCCTGCCCCCCGGCCCAGGGACAGCTCCCATGGGAAACAATAGTCCAGAGCCAAGAAGGGGGGTGCTAAGCGCCTTCTGACCTACAAACTGCCTCTCACCTCCTGGGCACCATCTCATCTATTGGTAGTGGATGCCCAATTTAAATTTCCTGCTGCCCTGCCTTGGCTACAATATAACAGTAGTGTGCTATGGTGGCTGGAAGGGGCAACTGGGGAGGAAGCTGGCCTCCCTGCCAATCATTTCCTAGGGATGGCGGGGGGTGGGGGGGGCAGAAGCAGGCCCATGGAATCAGCCCTCTTCCTCACATGCGATCTGTGACTTCATGTAGGGGCAGATAAGGAACTTAGAACCGCTTTGCATGGGGCTCTTCCCCTTGTGCTCCCCAGAAGGGTTGTAGCTCCACTGGCCCACTGGGAATTCTCCTGCGGTCCAGAGGGTTCGATCTATCCCTGCTGGCCACCTCCACATGGATTCTCCTCAGCTCTGTGCTGACTCCGATACAGGGTGTGAGGAAAGAAAGCCACAGCTGGGGCAGGAGGAACAGGGCTGAGATTTAGTATTATTTAAAATGTCTGTAGTGCTTTCAGTGTGATTTACAGTACTTATCTAGTTCACCATTACAACAATCCTGTGAGGTAGGTCATTATTATTTGCATTTTACAGATGGGGAACTGAGGCTAAGGGCACTTTTAAACGAGCGGGTCACTGTCATGCGACCTGCTTGCATGATATTTCAAAATCCCGCAAGGCGGGATTAGACAAGACAGAAGTTCAGGATCATGCGCATAGAAGGCGGCCGCGCATTGTTTGCAGACCGGGAATTAAATACCTCACAATCGAGGCGACCCGCTCATTTAAAAGCAGCCTAAGACATAGTGACTTATCCAAGGTCACCCAGCGAGTTTACAAAGTAGAGCATGAGCAAGAGCTTACACCCTGTTTAAATATGAACACAGAGTTGGTAAAATGGCAGCTTAGAACCACCAACCTGTCTTCAAAATTCTTTTCCAGCACAAGTCCCATTGGGCTCCCTGCCTTATTCAGACATGTCCAAAGCTACACAGAGGTCTGGGGTTACCTCTGGAGCTTCAAGGAATGGAGTAGGTAGGAAGAAAGCTGGTTTAACTGCCTCTCTCTCCTGCCTTCATTCCCTGTGCTAAGCAAGCATAAATTAGCTAGAAAAAATCTAGTGTGCATGGTTAGTGTGCAGTTATCAAGTGCCCACGACTTTAGTAAATTTATTTATTTATTATTATAGTTTTATCCTGCCCCTTCTGCCTCTGGCAGTCCAGGATGGCAAACACCGTACATAAAATACAATTAATAAAATCAATAAAACATCTGTATAAAACATAAAACAAATAATATTAGTAAAATATTAATATACAATCTATAACTGGGAAACATACACCCCTCCACCCTTCTCCCTCACCAAATGCCTGGCAAAACAGCCAGGTCTTACAACCACGCTGGAAGGAAGCAAGACTCTGGGCCATCGGACCCCCTCGGGGAGGGAGTTCCACAGCCTGGGGGCAACCACTTAAAAGCCCTATAATCGATGGCCACCCACCACATCTGAGGAACCTTCAAATCAAACCTTATTCCTTCAAACTATGTTTAAAATTTCAGTTCACAAGTCCCCCCCCCTTCTAACAACAATTAGAAATTCTGAATGATAAAGGTATTTATTTATTTATTTATTTATTTATTGGTGTTTTTTTCACTCTAGCTGAACTGTAAAATGGCTTAAAGGATATTGTTAAAACCTCCCAGGAAAAAATGGACAATTTTAGTCCCAAATGTCAATGACCTATTCAATTACAAGTATGTAAAAAACAGCATTCTAATGGAAAAATGTTTTGTAGCCTTACTGTAGAAGTCAGCAGCAGACATCTAGTCTAATGTTTTCAGTCTGATCTCTAATCACAAATAGCTCACGCTCTCATAATCATTGGCTATCTGAACTGGAAGAGATATCTATATCTATCTTCAAGTTCAGACAGCCAATGTTTTGAGAACTTGAACTATTTGTGACAGGCAGACAGACCCTTTCCCCCCCTTTGATAAGTGACATTCCACTGGAGATCTAACTAATACCCTAGTTTGGATGAATGACTTTCATTCTTTAATTGAATGTTTGTCTGGCCATTCTTTTCACAACCTTGATTAGTGTCCTTAAATAAAAAAAACACTTGTCCTCACTAAATTGCCTCTTCCTATTATATACAAAGGACTAACTGCAAAGTAGCATCCTCTTTACACCTAATATAAGAATATCTAACAAAGACTATTATCATTTTGGGTATAGTACTGAGCAGTTTTGCTCTTTCATACATTTAACATTACAAGAAAGAGAGATAAGTCAACTGCTCAATAATACATGCAACAAGATGTCACAACTAAAATAGTAATTAGTCAGAGAATATACTGGTGTTATTTCATTGCTCCGTTCCCTATACAAAGTTGGAAAAGTCAGGCCAGCCCCTGACTCTCATTTGTTTTTAACAAAACAAAACAAAACAACCACAAAACAACAAAAAACTTATAGTCACTCTGAATGTTGTGCACTTGTCTTTTTTCAGAGACAGCAATCTATGCAAGATCTATTGTTCAAAATTCTAGGATAATTTTTCTTCACTTTTTTTACTTGACTACACAGGTTTTGAAATGTTAGTAAAAAAAGACCTTTCTAGGGTCATAATAGAAAGATGAGAGAATTTGCAATTGTGTAGGAGAAGGCAACTTTGTCAGCAGTGTTTATTAATGTATAGCCCATTAACCTACGACCTAAAGATAGAATATACTAGAAAATCTGGGATTGTGGACAGAAAAAAGAGCATCTTCTAAGTTGCTTTTTTACGTATTTCACTTCTGAAACTGTAAACGGTATTGCCTTTTATACAGCTTGTCTGTCATACTGATAACTTGTATTACTGTCTAATCTGGATGCCCCATGACTAGTAACCCATACAAAGACAACCGTTGAGTGGGCTTCCTGGGCCAGCAGGGATTTGTAACATGGATGAACCCAATGTATTATACTAATGATCAAACGGTGCACTCCACTGGAGAACATTTAAGGTAGAGTACTTCTTTTTCACCATGGCTTGTACGCAAGTTATTTGAAAAAAATATTACTCATAATTACCTAAACAAAAAACCTTTGGTTTAAGAAGCTTGTTAAGGTGGCATTGGAAATTATACTCAAACGCTAACATGACAGTAAATTGTATGCTAAGGCAACTTTATTAAATATCAGACATCTACACATTTTTGTTTTCTTATTCGTTCATTAAAAAAAATTATGGCAACTGAAATTCAGTTGCATATGTGTATTATGGTGACTGATCAATACTTATACGTGATGAGGAATGTATACAGTTTAATTTCAGTTGTCATTTTTTTTATTAATGAATAAGAAAAGAAAAACGTATAGCTTGGTCTGATATTTAATAAAGTTGCCTTTACATTCACCCAGGCAGGGAGGGTGAGACTTAGCTCAACCTCCCTTTTGGCCTGTTTTATGTAGCATGGTTCCTCCCTGCTATTACACACACAGGTTGTTTACTATGGTTGTATTTCTCATATGTGTAAGTTATGTTGGAATAAAGTTGCGGCCAAGGCCTTTTAACCCCAGAGCATGTCTCTATCAGTTCATGTGGGTGGTGCGGGCATAAACAATTTACTGTCAAGTGTTTATAAATAAGTTTATTAGGCGTAACAAAATTGTTATTGCCGGCAAAGCCACAAAGAACATACAAAAACACAAACGATCTTAGTACAAATAAAATTGCAACACAAATAAAATTATTATTCTTCTACCCCATCCCAACCTAGCAATTATCAGCAGTTTATTTACAAGCATCGTCAAAACTCGCCAACTAGCAGCGCCATTATGCCATAGGGTCACTAATAGGCTTAAACTCCAAGAAGTTTTTCCTCCTCCACATAGCCTGCTTCAGAAAGGCGCCTACATCCCTGAGCACCTGAGCTCTTGGGCTATCTAGCAGATATTTAAGAAGTTCTCCCTCAGTCCATCCGGGCCGCTCATCAAGAATCGGCGCCAAGAATTTCACCCTCAGATCGTCATACAAATGACATGAGATCATAATATGACCTGCTGTCTCTACTTCTTGCATATCATATGGGCAGAGTCTCTCCGCAAAGGGAATTCCCTCCATCCTGCCCTCATATACCCGCGTGGGGAGGGCATTAACCCGTGCCCTGAATATGAGTTGTTTCTCCCTAATATTCATCTGGTCATCCAAATAATAAGCCATAGAGTCTTTGGCCGGTACCCATGTGGGGTATTGGCGCATGTGGGGAGACTGATTGATTTTAGCTAACTCCTCCTGTCTTCCCACATCTGATATTCTTGTCGATACCTCCCTCCAAAGGGCGGCCTGCGATTTACCCTCCAAGTATTTTACTGATAGACCCATTTTCCCAAGAGTTTCCCCTGCCCACACTTGCCAAGGGTTTACATGGGCATCCTCCTTCAGTATACCTAGTAAGGGAGAACCAATGTCAAATCGAATTTTAGACCAAAACTTCAATGCTCGCATTGTGGCAGACTGTGACCAACTCGTTTGCCCAAATTCCAGCCTCAAAGCGGCAAAAGGAGTACCTCTGGGACTTGCCACAATAGCTTGCAGGAATCTGGCCTGGGCTGCATTTATTCTCTGCGCACAGAAAGGAGCCCAGATCTCTGCCCCATATAGGCATTGAGCTCTCACTTTGCTGTTAAACGCCCCCACTGCTGCTTTAACAGCACATCTTCCCAATCTGACAAATACTTTTGTTATCTCCAGAGATGAGGCTTTAAGCGTAGCCTCCATCCTAGAGATATGCTCCCTCCAGGACCCAGATTTATGAAAAGTTAGCCCGAGATACTTAAAGGAGTTTACCTGCTGTATCTGCTGTCCATCCACAGCCCATTTATACTGCGATCTTCGAGGGGAGAAAGCCAACACCTTTGACTTATCAAAATTGATAGCCATTTTGTTGTTTCCACAGAAAGCATTTAATATATTCATCTGTCGGCTTGATAAGTGTTTGTTAAGTGTTTGAGTATAATTTCTAATGCCATCTTAATAAGCTTAATAAGTTTCTTAAATCGAAGGTTTTTTGTTTAGGTAAAGGTTTGCCCTTCTTTCGAAACTTAATAGTTTTGTTAGTGCATAAGCTGGCCCCAGACACAATAACACTGCAAGTGCACACAGGCGCTCACCCATCCCCCCACATCAAGCAACTTGTTTTTTCACAGGCTTCTCTGTACAGGGGTGATGGGTGGAGGTGCATTTTACACAGGAGCGCACAAGTGACTTCTTTCATACAAGACGCACCTACCCATGCCACTGCGTGGGTGTGTCTCATGTAAAAGAGGTCTCACACTCATTCACACACGTGCTCTCACCTCTCACACACACAACATTCTAATTGATCACACACACAATCATTCAGACATAGTACACACATGCTCTCATCTCACACATTTATTCAAATTGATCACACACACACACTCATCCATACACACTACACACACATGCTCTCACCTCACACACTCATTCAAATTGATCAGTCATGGACAGTAGATCAGGGGCATAGCTAGGGTGCAATGGGCCCCAGGCCAAGACGTCAAGATGGGCCCCCTTCTTTGTGTCCCGCTGGTGGGCCTAGCAGTGCCGCCCAGCTCAGCGGGCCTGGGGGCACTGCTATCAAACACACAAGACACCCAAAATGCAGCCAGCCTATTAAGCGCATTATGCCATGAAAAGATATTTTGTTTTATATATATATATATATATATATATATATATATATATATAAACCCAGTTCAGTTGTGCCCCCATAATTAATTGTGCTGACCCCACCCCATAACCAGTTCATTTGCACCCCTGCCTCCCATATAATCAATTCATGTTGCCCCCCCATCCATAACCATTTCATTTGTGCCCCCAGGGCAGCGTGAAATAATTATACAGGGGTGTGTGTGTGCGCAAATGAACTGGTAGGGGTGGGGGGGTAAAGACAGTATTCCTGTTAGCAATAACTTAATTAAGAAGAATTAGTGAAATAGCTAATAATCTCAGAACCATATTTGCAGATTTTCCAAGATAGAATACATATTGCTTTACATCCTAAATTCCTACCTAAGATAGACGAGGATAAATTCCTACCTAAGATAAAACCTAAGACAGTTCTGAGATTGTGGTCCTTTTTACATGGGCGTCTCCCACCCATGAACATGCAAATTTCTGCGTGTTCATGGGCGCGGGAGCCCTGTGTGAATGATGTGGTGTGTGCGCATGCATTGAGTGGGGGTGCATACGTGCGCGTGCCCACCTAACACGCATCACCACTTACTCCCTATCTCATCCCCACACACGGAGCAACTGGGGGAAACTGTGGTTGCTCTGTGAGTGAGGATGAGTGGGGATGTGTGTGCAGCCCTGTGCATGCCCCACCCATGCACCGGCACGCCCACGGATCCACCACCCGGTGGAACTGTGTAAAAACAAGCTGTGAGGAGTCACTCGAAGAACAGAAGGTTGCTGCCTTGTAAAGAAGATTCTTTAAGATGGCACCAAACATTCTCACAACTAGGGCTGAAGCGGCAGCAGCTTTTACCACACCGCGATTCCATTCCACCATTTCGGAATTGCCCGCACCACACCGCGACTTTTCTGCCGACATTCCACTAATTCCGCAGGCATTCTGCAAATTTGGAAACTATCGGAAAAATTGCGGAATTGTCGGAAACTGTAGGAGGCCCGCTGTTCCGTTATTTTGTGGTGCTGGCAGAATGGCGGAAGTAGCGAAAATGGCATATTAACACTATTTGTGAAGCCTGTGGAAGTAGCGGAATGAAATTAGCAGAACTGCGGAAGTAGCAGAATGAAACTAGCAGAATGAAAGCCTCTGCCACGTCGTACCACTAATTACGGAAATGCTGTTTCTGGCGGAAATAGCTACCGCTGCAACTTTCCACTACAGCCCTACTCACAACACCCACCCTTCCAGCCCTGCATGAAAATTTTTTCTTATATTCCTAGAAAGAGTTGGAAGGAACTGTCATTCTGATGGGGAGAGTGCTTTTTATACTAGAGGAGCTCAAGACCATCACACGTGGTCTATTATTTGAATATGGTGAGCATGCCATGCACAACCCAGTTGTGGGAATGTTAGGAGCCATCTCAAAGAACCTTCTTTACAAGGCAACAACCTTCTGATCACTCACATGGGCAGGAGTTGTTTGTAAACAAACAGTTTTATCTCCCAGTCTGATAGGTGTCCTATGTTCAGCTGCTGCAGCACTACTAGCAGGCAGAGGCAGGTGAAGAACGGGGACCCCCTCACCTTCAGCCCCCACCCCACCCCTGGACTCCCCTTCATTGTTTGTAATCACAGAACACGTGTTGCTGGAGGAAAGCTAGAATGGTCACCAACCAGAAGTTTTTGCTCTACTGACTCCCATTGAACAGCATAGGTTCTTGGCTACTCAGTTCCCCACAAACTCTCAAACCTTCCCTTGGAATTTCCTTGTGACTTCAATTTTATTTATAACATTCCAATACAAAATAGACTCTGCCATAATGGGGAATGTCCGTGAAAAACTTAACCAAAACATGTATTCAACAGCAAAATGCCCCTTTGTTTTAAAAGGAATATATTTGATCATTCTGTCTTACTGATTAGCTACAGATGGAAAACCTGATGATGAGATGCAAAAGCAATACAGAAATTTCAAAATGCACAGAGTAGCATGTAAAGGAGTAAATTGGGCATAACCCTTAAGAATAGGTAAAGGAATGACTGGCTAAGATCTCAAACTAGAAGTATGTGATAGCTTAAAATTGAAGGAATTGAAGTGACAATGCTCTGTCCATATGCTAAGAAGAATGGATCAACAGTGGGCTAGCGAACCCTCAATTGCATCCCAATGGACAGAAAAAGAGCAAGGAAAAGGCAAGTTACAGGATGGGTGGATGGATGGATGGATGAAATCATGAAGTGGGTGCTCAATGATAAAGAAAAGCTCAAGATAGAAAGTTGTGGGAACATATGGGGGAGGTCTCCACCCAACAGCAGTTTGAGACAGGATGAATATGATGTTTTTCATATCTTTGCACAAAACCTTACATATCCCTTGCACCTTGCTATTCCGTGCTGTGGAATGGTTTGTATATCAGTAACCCCACATCCTTAATCATTTCTGTTTTACTCGTTCCCTTTTCATTCTGACATGATTTTTTTTCTATAAGGTATACTAAGTTTGCAACTAGGTGTGTGTGCGTGCGCATTTCCACGTTTGTTTGCATGGGAGTGGGATCTAAAACTCAAGCTTCTTAGCAGCAATGAGGCACAGGCTTGCCACAGAAAATTTCCACACTCACCCACCCCTTGCAAAAGTAAAGACATCTTTGCATGTGCTATCAGAGGTTTATCCATGGAGACAACTAAACTATAAAGGGCTGAAAAAAACCCGGTTAAAGCAGTGTGCAAAATAAACATTTCAAGGAAAACAAATACAAGTTCTGAATCTTATTAAAATCAACAGCTTTTATCCTGGACTCTAGAAAATTGTCTGCATAGGCAGAGACATGTTTCCAATAGAAGCACTGCAGCTCAGTGTGCCTTCATAGGACCATGAAGCTTCCCTGGCTAGAACAGCATGAAGTACTGGCACTTTGGAATGTATAGTATTCTGTGCAATCAAAATCTGTCTGCTGAGCTCCACTGTACCAGTAACATTTTACTCTCTCCATACCACCATATAACCATCTGTCACCGGACTGAAAAGACTGATGTGTACTCTTCCCCCACCGCCCCCCACCGCCCCCACCGCCCTCCTTTTTAAGATTCTTACATTTTCTGACCTAAGATTATATGACTGTTTTTGATTTAAAATGGGATTTAAACGACATGCTATAAACAACTTGTAAAAGAAATGTTTTTTAAAATGATGGTTTCTCTTTTCCACACAAAAGGCCCTTCTGTATCTTAATAAAATGTAGGAAACTCAATTCTATTCAGTATGATCATATTTTATATTTCACTTGGATTTTAATATATTATTAGCAACAACACTGGCCATTTTATTGTAGATATCACTTAAAACCAAATACTTTTTATAAACTTGATCCGCTTGTTGCTGCACCCCAGAAGGAAGCAAGGACACAATCAGGTGGGTATAAAAAGGCCATACTCTTTATTTAACTTTAACATGTCTAACATTTGGGAAGGGGGGCAAAACCATCTCCCTATAATAAAATTTTGATCCAGTGGTGCTTAACATTATACCTAGGAGACCCCATGTTACAGCGCAGGTCCATGTTTCTAATGTACAGAAACTAGGGGTGGGACACCGGGGAGAATACTGGATACCAGATGTACTGGTATCGGATTTACCTTTATTGGCATACCGGATTTTTAACAATGGCTGCGGTACCGGATTTTTTACATTGTGGCTATTGACTTCAATGGCCACAATGTAAAAAAATCCGGTACTGCTGCCAATGTTAAAAATCCGGTATGCCGGTACAGGTAAATATCGGATTAAGCCGATACACCCAATATTGGATCTCAGGAGAACTGGAATTCCCACCCCTAACAGAAACATATATCTGTATATGTTGCAGAAACAGCATGTTTCTGGTGTACATGGTACAGCATGGGCCATGTTTCTGGTACAGCACAGGTTCCATTTCTGGGATGATTTCATTTGCAAATTGATCCATGAGTGAAATTGTACCAGAAATGGGTTAAAAACTCGCCCACGAGCCGAGCTTCCTTCAGTTCCGTCTGGCACAATTTCCGATAATGCCAGTTCCCCCCACCCCATCTCACGTGCAAGTGGCCTTACAGATAAATAAAAGACAATTTCCCCATTAAAATTAGATTTTATTGCAGAAGTATATGCTGTAAAATCAACAACTGTCATTTCAGATCCTGTAGTTAGAGAAATGAGATTCTAGACTCTTTAAATTGTAGTTTGTACAGAAACCATTTTATTGTTTGCTCCAGTGCACTACTTTTATTGTCCTGTGTGATATCAGACATAGATTTCAACTTTCTTTCTTACGTGAAGGACAAACTGCAACTCCTTTCTCCCAATAGAATCTGTGTTAAATAGAATCCTTGTTCCAGGGGTTGCAGGGGAGGAATGCAGCAGTGAAATATGAGTAGAGGGTAGGGACGTTGCTCTATTTTATCTTAGAATTCAAAACATTGTACTCCTCATTAAACCACAAGGAGTTACAGTTACACCTTTAAAATAAGCTCTTATTGAGTTCCAAACATTCAAAAGCAAAATTTAAATTACTTTGCTCACATTTCAGCCAAATCCATTTCCTTCCCTCCTATCTCTTATCATCATGTATTATTACTCTGCAGTTTTCCCCAATGACTTTAATCACAGCAAATCAAATCAAATTTATGGGGATAGGTAATAGGAAAGCAACATGGTGGTAGAAAATATGCTAATATAGATGATAGGCATTTCCCCCAGAATTTTTCTTTTGAGTTTATTTAATCAAGTGTATTATTAATTAACATCCTGTGAGTAGGAAACTGTCACGTTGCTGTTAAAGTAATAGAATGAAAATAAGAGCAACAAGGTTTCACTCCATAAAAATAAGTTATTTTATATTATGTCCTCTTTCTAGTTAACGAAGGGCTTGACAATACATTTTAGAAACAACAAGGTGCATGGAGTGATGTGGAGGGAGCATTAAGTTATGATTGTTAGCAATAGGCAGGAGGAGGGGAGGAAAGACACATTATCTCTTCCCTCTCCTGAGATACGTGGTGGAAACAAACGTGATAGCAGCGTGCCATCATTATGACCCTGCCCAGGTCGGGAAGTCACAGCGGACTTGCTCTAGACTGGGTCAGGCTGTCAAACACATATTCCGGTGGCTGGGCCGGGGGATGCACAAATGTGTGGCTAGCCAGCCCTGCGCCCTACATTACATCCAGCGCCCCAGCCCCCACCATAATGCGCAGCCATGGTGGCTGGCCGTGGCAGCCCCAGGATGGGACATGGTGAACCACATCAGACGTGATAGCCCTCTGCAGCCTGCTTTACCCTGATCAGGTGTACTGCAGCTCAGGCTTTGACTCAGAGCTAACCTGGGGGTGAGAGCCCAGGCTAGCCATCAACACACTGGGGGGAAATCCCAGCCTAACATCTGGTGGCCCCAAAGCATACGTGTTGGTGGTTTGCAGGCCAAAGTGTGAAAAAGCATGAAAAAGTGGGCCATTGCAGCACACCATCACATCTGTTTTTACCCAGTGTCTCCAATTCAGTGAAAACAAAGGTGAAAGTCATCACCAATGAGGTAATAAATGGCATGACTTTGGGACTTGTCCTTAAAATGTCCTTCCCATTCAGAATCCCAATCCAGCAAAGCACTAATATACACAGGTAAGTTTAAGTACATGAATTTAAGACCTACTGTCCACTATCAGGCTATTCAAATATTTAAAGATAATGCACTTGGATTGCCAGATCACAGTAAGTGAATTTCTACCTGAATCAGTAGCACTGCAAACCATACAGTGCTGGCTTGGGAAAGAGGCCTGTGAGGACCAGCCTGCTGTGCAAGTTCTAAGGTGAGACTTGTAAAGAGCGTGGCTATTTTAACACATCACAATTTTCAAATGAAAACACCCCAAAAAAGTAGTGCATAGTAAAATATCATGGATTTATTAGTGACATGAATATTTCTACCATGTGCCAAGTTTGGGGAATCTCTTCCTTAGGTTACTGCAGGTTTACCATGGGACATCACACCTTACAAATAAATCCATGATGAAATACTGCATGCTACTTTTGGTAGGCTTTACAACTAAGAAAATCATATGTGGAAGTACAGGTGTAAGTGTTTAAGTATCTAGGGGTTCTGTTTAGTAGAACTGGGTCGTGGTATCATCATCTTACAGGTGCAGAGTGGGGGGCCAAAAAAGCCACCTTGGCAATTCATAAATTGTTTGTTTCCTCTGGAGGGGTGGAGATGAAAATGGCATTGGAGGTTTTCAATGCCAAAGTGGGTGCGCAATATTTGTTCTGTGCAGAGCTTTGGGCCCCTTTGATTTCACACCCGCTGGACCCCATCCAATCTAAATTCCTGCGAAGGCTTGCTAGAGTCCCGGGGGGTACTCCAAATGCTGCCCTCCGTTTGGAGTTGGGACAGCGTAGTTGGTCCTTTAAAGCCTGGCGGGCTGCACATAAGTTGTGGCTTAGGGTGATGTCTCCAGGGGTAGGGGGTCTGTTTCCCTTTTTGAGGGACGACCCCTTCTACAGTAGCTGGGCAGTGAAAGTGGAGGATCATCTAATGTCCCTGGGGCTGTCACGAGGCTATCTCTGCGCTAAACCCTTCCAGGTTGCTCTCCAAGAGATCCTATCTAGATGGTGAGATGTTGACCATCAGGGGAATCGGAATATAGTTGCTCAATCCAGTCATATGAGCAGCTATCTGCTTTGGGCACCCCCAATGGATGTGATGGCTCCTTACCTTAGTTTACCAGTTTTGGCCAGAGCAAAATGGCTCTACATGTCAGCACGGTTTAATACTCTCCCTTCTAGGGTTCTGGAAGGGAGATTTGACGCCATCCCTTTCTCTGAGAGGTTATGTCCTTTTGATTCGCTGGAGGAGGAAACTACTGCCCATGTAATGCATATGTATTAAATCCAGAACTAGACCAGTCGCAGTCTTCTCTTATTTATGTTTGTTATGTTTGTGTATGACTATGTCTTCAGTTACATCAATAAAGTTTAAATTGAATTGAACTGAATTGAATTATGTGAAAGTACCGTGTATTATGAGGCTGTGGATGTGTCTCCATGTCATCAAGAGCCTTGGAAAATTATTTTGGAGAGAACCACAATTTCATAGTAAAGAATAAACCAAACCAAGAAGGTAGCATTAAAATGTACTATGAAAGTATAGTGAAATATAACAGGGGTAATGGAGGTAATGAGACTGCAGGCCATACAGTGTCAGTGGTGAACTTGTTGGGGACACAGGACACAATATATGGCATTTGTATGTTATACTGTTCAGAAAAATAGTTTGAATTTTTAGAACAGTCAAGCATAAAGTTAGCCTCATTCTCTCATCCTTATTAAATTAGCAGACTGAGAGAAAGTCAAGCGGTACCAGGATGTGGGACTTTGAAGTAATCTATTGAAAATAGGAAGCATCCCTAAAAGGGATAGGCAAGACAGTGATGAAAGGTACCACGGGGCCTATGTGTTGGACAGAATATGTGGGTGCTATTGTCGGGACAGGTCAATAAAGGTGAAGAACTATGGTAACTGAAAAATATACATATTAAGGTGCATTTACATAGTAAGATCTAACAAACCAATCGGTTGTTGGATAATTATGTTATAAGACAAGACAATCAGTTGTTGGGCTTGATAAAATGAACCAATGAATTGTTGAAGATAATGATGAACCAAACAAGTAGAATTTTTAACTAATATGTTGGTGATTAGATATTTGTGATTGATGTAATTGGGGGAGAAAGGTATATAATCTGTATGTCTGGACCGCCTCTTTGCTATGGCCAACACCCAATATTGTTGCGTGTAACCAGTGCCCATCCAGATGGAGGTAAATAAAACTTGCATTGTTTACTTTGCAATCTAGTCTCTCTCTCTCTCTGTCTGTTTTTAAATGAGACACGCCCATGCAGCTCCACCCATTCCCCACCTACTCAAATGCCTGTCGGAAGGCAGCATGGGTGGGTGCATACTCCCATGACCCAAGCACCGCCAACTCATGCCCACGCATGAAGCATTGGAAAAATGTGGGATTCTCCGTGCAGGGGCAGGAGTAGGCAGTGCGTGGGTAGGGGCACACACCTAGGGCACACCCATCCTGACCAGTGGGGGGGTCCCCACTAGACATGTGGGGGCTCCAAACCAGCACACACGGACCTGCCCCCAAGCAGTGCCTGTTTAAAAATGCCCTCAGAGTCACTTCCCAGGGCATTGTCCATATTTACAAATCCACATCCGCTGTAATACCTTAGGACAATATACTCCTCTGGCATCTAAGGAGTCAGAACTACAGACTGAGCACTGCAAGACTATCTATATCTATATCTGAGTGTATCCGTCTTCTTTTTTGGGTAATGACTGTATGTATGGGTGAAAACAGATATGATGCTCACCCTTGGTGGTTATTTACGCATGTTGCAGGGTTGTATTAGTGCCCTATGCCCTGAAACATGCATAAATGACAACCAAGGGTGGTTAAAGGGTGGTTAGCGTCATGTCTGTTTTCGCCCTATGTCATTAGTGTAGCTTCTGGTTAGATTATGTTACATGGCACGGATGTTAAAGCAGAAGTCTTAACTGCCAATTTCCTTCCTTTTAGGTGCTTGGTTGATTTGGCATCCGCCTTTACTTCTGTTTTTAAACGGAGAGTTTTTTTGCAGTGATATATGAAAACAACCCCTGAAAATACTACTCTGTATCCTCTAACATTTGGGACCAAAATGGCAGCCAGTGGCTACTCTCTCTTTTGACAACACATTCTCAAGTAAGAACAAGACAGAATTTGGTCTTAAAGGCTCCATTTAATTTCTTGTGAAGTTCAGTACGCTGGAAAACTTTAAATATTGGTCTAACACAGAAAAAAGCAATTTGGTTATTGTATAATTAGTTGCCTGCTGTCCTTTATGCTCTAGGGGGTCTTTGCATTGTTGGTAAACTCAATAAGAGACAAAAGTAAATAGAATACCTTTTCCTTATTTGGTTTTATTGTGGTTTGTATTCTGATATGTATTTTTGTATCCTGTTAGGGATTATTTATCTGATTTTATGTATATTTTATTTGTATATTTTACTACCATGTTTTTTATGGTATTAACTACTGATAAACTTCACTGTGTAAAAACTGTAAATAAACTGTAAATAAATATCTATTTAACTCACTCAGAATTCCAATAAACTTACTAAACTAAGTATGTTGATAGCAGCAGCCGAAAGTGTTATACCTTGCTAGGAAAGGAAATTGAAAACATGCTGATGGAAGTTTAATTCCTTCTGTAAATCTCTTATATCCAGCTAATTAGCCAGGTTCCTTAGTCTCTCTTTCTAGAAAGTAAATGTCTTTTAAGAGAATTGACATTTTGTACAACAATGCTACTGCCGAAGCAGTACCACGAGAAATTGCATATTTATTCAAGTCTTTAACAAACCACAAATTTGAAAATGAAATGTGAATTTCCTTTGTAGTAGGCTGTCCTTATGGTGGTAACGCTACATGGAAAATGGCAGACACATTTACTGATTAAATTTAGCTTATCTAGAAGTGTTCCCAATGCAGGCAAAACTTTGGCCTTATGAAAAACAAAGCTAGTAGAATTTTGTTGGGAAATTTCATAAGGGGAGTGGACTATGAGCGCATTCACACACACATTAAAATGCTGCTTTTCCTAAATTCAGTCAATTTCAAAATGCGCTTAAATAAACCCATACACTATTCATTCACACTGACATGACACTGACTAGATTAGTCAGTGTCATGTCAGTTATGCAGCTCCCCGCTTCCCTGGCTCTTGGGTCCCGGAGAGGGGACAGGAACGGAGCCGGGAAGCGGGGAGCTGTGTAACTGGCATGATACTAACAAGGAGCACTGACATTCTGACAAGAGAATTTATGCAGGTCATTTCAAATGCGCACTTATAAAGGTAGCTTTTGGCTGCTCCTCAACGCGCTGGAAAAACAAGTGGAAGAACTGCTAAATAAGCCCACAGAGTCTTTCCCGCATCGTTCTAATATGTGGGGGAAAGAAAAATGCTCTGATTTAATGTATGTGTGAATGCGCTCTTAGTCTATGGATTGATATAAAGCCTTTTCCTAAGGGGCCAGTGCAGTGTAGTGGTGGAGTCAGTGTGGTATAGCAGATAAGGTGCTGGATTTTGTCCTAAGAGACTGTTTGAATCCAAGCCTAGTCACTGAACGTCCTTAGGCAAATCACAACCTCACAGCCTCAGATCCCCATCTGTAAAATGGGAATGTGACTTTCCCTGTGTTTCCCCTCATTCTTACCCATCTTCGGTTGTAAGCCCATGCAAAGGGCCTGACTCAAAAAATCTGTGATTGTAAAGTGATGCATACGCCTAGTGGTGTTTAAGGACCTTTTCACGCGGGTACACACACCCCAAATGTGCACGGGGGGGGGGGCCCATGGCAACACTGCGGTAGATGCGGGGTGGATGAGTGGGTGCCCGTGGGAACACTGCAAACAGCGGATGGGAGTGTGGGAGCACTCCCGTGCTCCATCCACCTCCACCCATCACCCATGCACGGAACAATGGGCGCCAATCCCCAATGCTCCATGTGTAGCAGTGGGTTGAGGTGGGTGTGTGCCCGTGGGAATGGCTGCACACCCACCTCTACCTGCTGCTGGTGCACCATGGCCTGTGTGAAAAGGGCCATAAAAATGATAACTAGTAGTAGCAGTTTTCTGTAGCTTTTAGAACTTTGCCCTGTGATCTAGAGTTCCACAGTCTGAATTGAGTATGACAGGACCTAACTGGTCCCATCAAGCTCAGTTTAGAAGTCTTCCAAGCTCAAGCCCCTCAGGCTTGGGCTGAGCTCTCTGTGGAGAGAAGGCTCTGCCCCCACAGAGCAACTTCACTTATGGAGGGCAGAGTCACTCCCATTATGTCAGGATCACCAACTGTGTCAGGACTGGTTCAGATCTATTTCAATGCAATTGGGTTCAGTTTGGGGTATGGCTGATTCTGTGGTCACCAATAAAGAACAGAGGGTGTGAAATTTTGCCAATTTTAGTCAATGGTAAATATTTAAATTGACTTTAATGAAGCAAGAATTTCACACTTTAATAGCTCGACAGCATTGTCAAACCCAAAATTCCATGTAAACATCAGTTTGTACATGATTATTAACTCCATTCCACTTCAAACTCTAGGGTCTGAAAAAAGAGTTGCAAGCTGTTGTCCTGGTTCTCATCCTGTTCTTAGAGTCTGAAATACGCTCTTGTCTGAAGCACAAACCTTGAACTGAACTTTCTACTGCTTCCTCCAGAAACAGCATACATCACCTTCAGGATGCATCACCTTCAGGAAAAATTTAAGTTTTAGTCTGCTGTCCCAATCAGACTGCCTACAGAAGAGTTCAGATTTCAGATTTTCTCATCAGTGGAATAAAATAGCTCATTCTTCTAAAATCAAACTGAAAAGAAGAAAACACATACATCGATTTCTTTTCTCCTTGAATAGCCCAATTCAATGAAATATTTTAAACAGCACTGGTTGTTTTACTCAAAAGACAAAAAGGTTATGCAGTCACATTGCTCCAAAATGTATACAAGTTTTTATATTATGTATTCTCCTCCTGCAAAGAATATTTATAGTGTCATTAACGCATAGAAATTGATAAAATGCATTATTCTTCTCTGATTAGCTTACAGTACATGATGTACAGAATGGATAATGAATGTGGCCACGAAATACTCATGAAACACAGTGTTACACTAGCTCTAACACGCAAGCTATTGTGTGTTCTCACAAAGATGACATATTTTAGGAAGTAAAACTGGCAAAGAACATTTCAAGCCGCAACAGATTCTCCTCACTTGATATTACATGAGAAAACATGATTTGCACAGCGCTCAGCTGAAAGTTGATTACTATAAACTTAAGTCATTATCTGTATTTCTTGTTTACATTTGGTCTTAACACCTCCTATGCAAAGTCCTCAAAGACCTGTCTGAGTTATTACGATCAGTGAAAACTGTGAAATTCAATGTGCAAAAGTCCAGCATACCAGACTGAGTCTGACCGGACACAAAAAAAGCTTGGTTTGGGAGGCTTCCCGGTGAAGCTGAGTTGGGCTCCCCATGGGCTCAGGCCATGGAGGAGAGGAAAAAGGAAATGAATAGCGTAGGCGCAAAGTCACCATTGCGGAGTGCCATAACATCACACTACTCCACAGGGTCCAGGGTGCTCCCATTACAGATCTGGCACAGAAGTGTCTGGTTGCATCAGGAGCACGTTTGGGTCAGTCCCAGCACAGTCAGACTTGGACCAGGCTCAGGCTTGATTTTGTAACCCATGTAGGGATTTAGATGAGGTAGAGCTTGCCTCTCCTATTGAAGATGGTAAAGAAGGTCTGACTTGTCTGTAAGTGACTGTACAGTGCCAGGTACATCACTGGAGCTATGTAAATAATTTAAAAAAAACAACAACAACAACAACAATACGATAAAACACTGCAGTAGGGCTCTGGAGAACCTGGGCCCACCAAATGTTTTACAAAAAAGACTTCCTGGTCAACAGATTGCTTGATGAACTTGTGGCTCTTTGGAACAGCTTGCTAACTGAGGCCATCAACCAAACGACTCCTAAGGGTCCACTCCCTGAGCATCGACAACAGAGGTCCCCATGGTTTATGGAGGACTTGCAGCGGCTGAAGCAAGGACGGCAGCAGCTAGAGTGACAGTGGTGCCGTACTCATGCTGAAGCCGACCCGTTGCAGCATAAAGTAAGTTTAAAAACTTATGTCGTGGCTGTGCGAGCAGCAAAGAAGGGGTTCTTTGCTGCCCTCGTAGCATCTGCAAAGTCTCACCCAGCAGAGCTTTTCCAGGTGGTGAAGGGGCTGGTCAGTTCGGCCCCCCTCCGCCTGAAACTAGAATCTTGCAGTGCTCGCTGTGACATGTTTGTTGACTATTCTGCAGACAAAAATAACTCATTCACTCCATCTTTTATGCCGTGCTTGATGCAGTAGGAAAGCCAGAGGTTATTGATGCCCCATCCTGTACGATTTTATGGGATCAGTTTCAGTTGGTGCCACCTGCGAATGTGGAGGATGTCCTTGGAGCAGTTAGAGCTACCTTTTGTGAACTTGACCCATACCCATCCTGGCTGGTTAAGGCCACCTGGGAGCCGCTGGAGCCGTTGCTGACTGGGGTGGTTAATGCCTCCCTTAAGGAGGGCAGAGTCCCAGGGTGTCTCAAGGAGGCTGTGGTGAGGTATCTGCTCAAGAAATCATCACTTAACGTTGACTCCCTCACCAGTTATCAGCCGATCTCTAACCTTCCCTTTTTAGGGAAGGTTATTGAACGGGTGGTGGCTCATCGGAATTTGGACGGAGTCAGTTTTCTAGATTCCTCTCAGTCCGGCTTTTATCTGGGCTATGGCACTGAGACTGTGCTTGTGGTCTTGGTCGATGACCTTTGCCATGAATTAAATCAGGGTCAGTCGACCCTACTGATTTTGTTAGATCTTTTGGCTGCTGTTGACACTGTTGATGACGAGATGTTGGTGGCTCACTTGCAGGACCGGATCGGGGTGGGCAAAATTGTTCTTGAATGGTTCCACTCCTTCCTGGTCAGGAGAACGCAGCGGATAGTACCGGGGGACTGCTCTTCATCCCTTTCAGACCTCTCATGTGGAGTTCCTCAAGGTTCTATTCTGTTCCCTCTCCTGTTCGTGTACATGCAGCTGTTGCGCAAGGTCATGAGAGGGTTTGGTGTTCGGTGTCATCAATATACTGATGACACCCAACTCTACCTCTTGTTTTCAGCTGACCTAGACCCGGCAGTCTCAGTGCTTACTTGGTGTTTGGAGGCTGTAGGGGACTGGATGTGGGTGAGCTGACTGAAGCTGAATCCTGACAACATGAAGGTGATGCTGGTGGGGAGGGCTGAGGGGTTGGTGACTCCCATCATTGATGGGGTTCGTCCCTCCTTGGTTCCTCAGGTACATAGCTGGGAGTGTTCCTCAATTCACAGCTCCACTTGGATGCCCAGGTGGCAGCTGTGGCGAGGAGTCCGTTCTGCCAACTACATCTGGTACAGCAGCTTCCACGGTAAATCTCCGACTCGGACCTTGCCACTATCATCCATGCCTTCATCAGCTCAAGACTGAACTACTGCAACGCACTATATGTTGGGCTACCCTTGCTGATGGTTCGAAGACTGCAAGATTGCACCTGTCTCCTTATGGGGATGGGTCGGCATGAGTACATGACATGCGCACTCCATGCACTGCACCGGTTGCCAATAGTCTTCTGGGCCCAATTCAAGGTGTTCTATTTTAAACCTATAAAGCCCTACACGGTCTGGGCCCTGTCTACCTGCAGGACTGACTCACACCCCCACCCCATCCATGCTCTGGATTGGCCCCTGCGGTCAGTAGGGATGGGCAAACGCGGTTCGGAAGTTCGGCCCGAATTCAGCCTGAGCCCGAACTGACATTCCGAATGTCAGAATGACCGAACAGTTCGGTCAGTTCGGATCGTGTTCAGGTGACAAAAACGTGTCACTGGAAGGCAAAACGTGACAGGGAGGGTGAGTCAGCTGAGGAGCAGACTTCCAGGCACCAGGGGTGGAGAGGCTTGGAGTAGCAGCCAGCCTGCCCAATCACCATTCCTTTTTGCCTCAGACCACTGGCTTTGCAGTCTGCGATTGGCCACGGGCTAGGCTGAACAGAGCCAATGGGGCTTGCAGTGAGGCAGGCGCACCAAGAAACAAAACTGATTGCTTCCTCCCTTCCCAGCACCTTCTGAGTTAGTCACTGTTCCTGACAGCAGGCGTTTCAGAAGGCTCCCTCTCCTAGAAGTTTTTGTTCTCCTCAATCCATTACATTCCTCTTCCTATTTCACCCATCCAACCCATCTACCTCAATCTTACCATTTATTTAGCTTAGATTAGATAAATTTAGGTGGTGCTTTTTGTTTTTGCCCCTCCCTGTGTTCAATCTCCTTTCCTCCTTCCCCCCTCCATTTAACCCTTTCCCTCTCCCTGTATATATATTCCATCCCTGATTCCCTTCCCCTGATTTTTGATTCATTTAGAGAAGGATTATTAGATTGATTTAGATTTCATTTCAGTTTTGTACCCCTCCTTGTGTTGTTTGTGATTCCCCCCATCCCATATATATATATAGACAGATAGATTAGAGATAGTAGACAGTTGTAGGAGTTAGCTTAGTGATAGAGATACAGCATTTAGTGTTTGTGGGAGTAAGCCTTTGTACTTATTAGATAGATAATCAATCTACTTGATAGCATTTAGAATAGTTATAGCAGTTAGATTTAGTGTAGATATATATATATATAATATTAGATAAAAAATTTAAATTAAAAAATGTAAATAATTTTTTTTAAAAAAAACAATATAAAAACATTCTTTTGGAGGGAGAAATGGAGAAGGGAAGGAGAGGCCGGTGTGCTGCCCGTAGGGGAGGCAATGGGGCACATGCCAGAGGCAGAAGGGGCTGTGCCAGGGGAGTGGCAGCAGGCAGCAGCAGTAGCCCGAGCACATCACCACGTCCCAAACTCCGCAGGTCTGCTTTAGGGCAACAGGCTTCAGAGGCTCAGCGGCGCCTCCTGGCAGTGTCCTCCTCCACTGCCACGCAGGGCACTGGAAGGCCTGCAGGACTTGAGGCTACGTCTGTCTCTGCTGGAGCAGGTGCTGCTGCTTCCGATGTTCCTCCAGGGCCACCAATGTCTCCCACTGTCGAGGCGATCCCCAGCAGTCCAGAGCTAGTGGATCCCACCCTGGCTGCTAGAGGCAGGGCCTGATCCCCGGGCAATGGCAGTAGGGAGAGGAGTAGCAGCAGCAGCACTAGCAGCTATAGAGGGGGGCACAGGGAGAGTGCCAGCAGCATGGCAGGCACAGGCAGTCTAGCCTCAGGGTCCCAGTACTCCCCTTCATGGGACAACACCGTGATCGGGCACAGTGAGGAAGAGGCAGACACTAGTGCCGCAGAGATGTCGTCTGCAGATGAGGCAATGGCTGAGCCTTCTCCCAGAGCTGTGTCGCCAGTGCCATCAAGTTCTCTCCCTCCCAGCAGCACTGGAAGCAGTGCATCACCCGGGGCAGGCCAAAAGGCAGGGGGGTGGGGGTGGGAAATCCTCAGTCTGGGATCATTTTAAGCAGGTGCGGGCAGATGATCCCAGAGAGGTGCAGTGCACTGTGTGCAAAAAGGTGGTAAAGCGTGAGCAGGTGCTCAGCAACCTGGGGACAACGGCAATGGCAAGGCACCTAAAGTCATGCCACAGTGCTCTGCTGCTCAGCGGGAAGGCAGGGGAAGTGGATGTAAGCAGGTTCCCGACTGCAGCGGCCAGGCGCCCGGCTCATTCAGCGGGCAAACGTCCTGCAAGGGGGGCAGAACAGCAGCAGGAGCCTCCCCAGCAGCGCCGTCAGTGCACTATGGAGGAGCTGGGGTGGGGGGATCTAGCAGGGCGCTGTGGTACTGGCTTCTAAGAGAAAGCGAAGCGCATGTTAGAAGAAATGTTTGCCCTGGATGGGCAGCCCTTCTCAATTGTGGAGAACAAGGGCTTCCAGCGGCTGATTGGGTTCCTGGCCCCCAACTTCAAGCTGCCTTCCCACTCCACCCTGAGTCGAACTGTGGTGCCACAGAGGCAGCGCTTGGCAGTGGCAGGAGGGGACCTGAAGCAGGGTATAGGTGGGCCCTGCTTCAGGCACAAGTCATGGACAGGTCCCACACCGCTAGGAACCTTGAGGCAGCCCTGGCCACCATGGTGAGGGAGTGGGTCACGCCAGGCATGGCCTTCACCAAGGGGTGCGTGGTCACGGACAACGCGGCCAATATACTGAAGGCAGTCCATGACGGGGGCTTCACAAGCATCCCTTGCGCCACGCACACCCTCCATGTTGTGGTCAAGGATGCTCTAGGCATGGGGGATAAGGGGATTGGGTCAGGCACCCTTAGCTCCCTGGTCGAGCGGGGGAGGAAGCGGGTGGGGTTCTTTAACCGGAGCATGAAGGACAGAGAGCTGCTCCAGGAGAAGAAGGCCGAGCAAGGGGCCCGGTGCACCAGCTTATCCAGGATGTCTCCACCAGATGGAATTCCACCTTCCTGATGCTCGAGCGGCTTCTTGAGCAGAAAGCCACCCTGCATCAGGGGGAACTGGAGACAGACATTGAGGCACCTCCAGGGTACAACAGGGAGGAATGGGAGATTCTCGTTCACGCGGTCTTCGTCCTGAGACCGTTCCTGGCCGTGATGGAGAAAGTGAGCAGCTCCATCGCCACCCTCAGTCAGGTTACCCCGCTGGTCCATAGTCTCCAGAGGAGCCTGGACGAGATTCTCGGGGGACAGGATTGTGGCCCTCTGGGCAGGAAGATCTCCGATGAGGCGCTTGACCTGGCATGGAAGCTGAAGGTGGGGCTGAGTGCGAGCTTTGATGAGCTCCTGCACTGGGAGGAATATGTCCTGGCAACCATGCTGGACCTCAGTATCAAGGGCAGCATGGCACGTCAGACAGCGGTCTATGGCTTCCGGAAAGGTGCACTGGTGCAGAAGATCCGGCAGGCAGAGCAGGCCATCCACCAGGACGCCCCTGGGGATGGTGGGAGTGGGAGCAGCGACCCCTTCCAGCTATCTAAGTCTATCCCTGCCCGAGGACCTAGCGGTAGCAGCAGCAGCAGCAGCATCAGGATGAGCAGCAGCAGCAGGACCCCTACTGCCAGAAGCTCCTCCTGTGTGCAGGCCATTCTGGGGAGCATGGAGCCCAGCACAAAAGGGCAAGCAGCATGGCTGAGGGCAGTGGGGCAGGTGGTGCCCACCCAGAGCTATCAGAGGGAGTATGATGACGCCTCAGAAGCAGTGGAGACATACCTGGAGGAGGAGTCATGCATTGATCCCAGCAGCGATCCCTTGCCTTACTGGGCCGGCAAGGCCAACATGTGGCCGGCCCTGTCGAAAGTGGCCAAGGGTATCCTGTCCTGCCCACCAACCAGTGTCCCCAGCGAGTGGGTGTTCTCTGTGGTGGGGGACATTTTCTCCCCGCACCGCTTGAGACTGGGGGCCAAGTTGGTGGAGCAGTTGTTCCTGAAGGTGAACCTTCTGCTGCTGGGATTCCCCGAGCTGCCTCTGGACAAGGAGTGATGGTGAAGGGACACGCCATCCCATGCCAGGGGCAGTCGGGATGGCGCTCCTCCTCCTCCTCAATCTGGGCTAGGGCTACTGCTCCTGTGCTGCTGTCCCTCCCTCCCAATGCCTGGCACCCACCCTGCCTCTCTCTCTCTCTCTCTCTCTCTCTCTC
>QEPC01009197.1:1264636-1291593 GCA_003113815.1 Sphenodon punctatus | reverse complement strand
CGGACCTTTCGAAAGCAACCAAGGATATCCTGTCCTGCCCACCAACCAGTGTCCCCAGTGAGCGGGTGTTCTCTGTGGTGGGGGATATTTGCTCCCCGCACCACCTGAGACTGGGGGCCAAGTTGGTGGAGCAGTTGTTGTTCCTAAAGTTGAACCTTCCGCTGCTGGGATTCCCCGAGCTGTCCCTGGACAAGGAGTGATGTGCAGTGGCACACGCCATCCCATGCCAGGGGCAGTCGGGACGGGGCTCCTCCTCCTCAATCTGGGCTAGGGCTACTGCTCCTATGCTGCTGAGGTGCTGTCCCTCCCTCCCAATGCCTGGCACCTGCCCTCCCTCTCTCTCTCTCCCTCTCTCTCTCATACTACACGGCCTCGGCTGCCTTAATTGACTGACCTCATGACACAGGGTGGCATTGGGAAACAAACTGTAATCCTGCCAGCCAGCCGATCTCAGCCCGCCTATGTGACACTGACTGGCTCTCGTTCTCTTCTGCTAGCCTATCTGAGTCCCCTGCTGCAAATGTCCCAGCCTGCCTGCCCTACTGCCTCTCATGCCATACTGCCTGCCTTCCCTGGCAACCAATGTCTGCTGCTGCTAGTGCCAATGGCCCCCAGGCCTATATGCTGTCTGTGCCAAGGGTTCTGTACCGTGGCAACCACTGTCTGCTGCTGCTAGTGCCAATGGCCCTCAGGCCTATATACTGCCTGTGCCAAGGGTTCTGTACCCAACCACCAAGGTCTGCTGTCCCTCCTTCCCACTGATTCAGTAGCACTCTCCCTGCCTCCCTGCCCCCCTCCCTCTCTCTTTCATACTACACAGCCTCGGTCGAACTATCTGACTGACTGCATGCTGCAGAGTGGCATTGGGAAACTGTAAGCCTGACAGTTGGCCTCTGGATAGACGATCTCAGCCCACCTATCTGACTGTCTCTCTCTCTCTCTCTCACGCTGCACAGTCTTCACCAGTCTATTTGAGTGCCCTGCCAAGGTCCCAGCCCTGCCCTCCCTACTGCCTCTCATACCACGCTGCCTGCCTGCCTAGGTTGCAAAGCTTTTACCCTGCCTCAGTCTCCCTGCCTTCTGCTCATGCCGCGCTGCCTGCCAGCCCGCTGGCCTGCCCAAGTGGTCTAGATCAAAGCCTGCCTCAGTCTGCCTGCCTTCTGCTCATGCCACACTGCCTGCCTACCCGCCCAGGTTGCAATGCTTGAACCCTGTCTCAGTATGCCTGCCTCTCATGACACAGTGCCTGTCTGCCTACCCTGGGTGATGTGCACCACTGGTCTGGTAATCCCGCCGCTGCTGTTTGCTGGTCCATGGGTACTTTGCCCTGGCCAATCCAAATGTGCCCACACAATCCTGCTGCAGATGTCTCCTGCTGTATGGGAGTTATTCCCTGGCAAATCCAACCATCCTGGCTCCATGGGTGCTGTGTACAGGCAAATCCTGCTGTTGCTGTCTCTGCTGTTCCATGGGTTCTGTGCCCAGGCAACCCAATGTCTGCTGCTGCTACTGTCAATGCTGCCTCTGCTGCCCATGCCACGGGTTCTCTTCCCGGGAAATCCAATATCTGCACCAGCTGCCAATGCTGCCTCTGGGAAATCCAATGTCTGCTGCCAATTCTGCCTCTGCTGTCTGTGCCATCGGTTCTGGGCTCTGGCAATCCAATGTCTGCTGCTGCTGCCAATGCTGCCCATGCCACGGGTTCTGGGGCCCGTCATTCCACTCACAGAGAGCCATCACTCAACTGCATCAAGAAACAGCCACTCCAGCCCCAGGACCCGCCGTCAGGGTTCTGGGGCCTACGTTACTGGCAGGGAGGTCTATGTCCAATATCTAGAAGCTGCCACTCTAGGCCCAGGACCCACCATCATGGGTCTACAGCCATCATTCCTCACACAGAGGCGATGTCATTCCACCGCATCAAGGAACAGCCACTCCAGCCCAGGACCCACCATCAGGGTTCTGGGGCCTACGTTACATGCAGGGAGGGCTGTCCAATATCTAGAAGCTGCCACTCCAGCCCCAGGACCCACCATCATGGGTCTGGGGCCATCAATCCTCGCACAGAGGCACTGCCATTCCACCACATCAAGTAACAGCCACTCCAGTCCCAGGACCCATCGTCAGTGTTCTGGGGCCTACGTTACAGGCAGGGAGGGCTGTCCAATATCTAGAAGCTGCCACTCTAGCCCCAGGACCCACCGTCATGGGGCCATCATTCCTCGAACAGGGCGCTGTCATTCCATCATATGTCTGCCGCTGCTGCCAATGCCGCCTATGCTGTCTGTGCCACAGGTTCTGCCCCAGAAACCTAATGTCTGCTGCTGCTGCTGCTGCTGCTGCTGCTGCTGCTGCTATTACACATCAGCCATTTGCTCCTCAATCTTGTAGACCGCAATAGCTCAGATGAGTGCGATGGTGGGCAGGGGTTGGGTGAACATTACAATGGGGTGGAATGGGAGACCCTGTACCCGACTCCCTTTGGATCGGCTGTGGGCAACAGAGGCTATTGGCGATCGCCCGTCCCTTTGGAATAATGCTCGCCTATCTCTTAGGATCGACTGTTCGCACATCCCTACAGATCATAGTCCTCTCCACTTCGAACCCGAACTCGGTGACCAAACCGAACGACCGAACCGAACCAGACCGAACCTGAACCGCGATCTGTTCGCCCATCCCTAGCGGTCAGCTAGGAGCGCCCTTCTCAAGATTCCTCAAGTTTGCCGGGAGGTGACCAAGAGGAGGGCGTTCTCTCCAGGTGGTGGTTTATCTGGCCCCAGATCTTCCCTCTTTCCACTGCCAAGCTTTTGGCGAGGGAGATGAGTGGTGGGTGGGGGGATTTGTTTTTAACTCCATCTTGGTTGTATTCTTTTGATTAATTATATTTATATTTATTACTGTTTTATATTGCTGACATTTTATATGGTTTTATTATTTTATGATGGACTTTTGTAAGTTGCCCCAAGCTGTCATTAGGCGAGGGGGGTGGGGGTTTGTTACCAAATATTGTTCATATATAAATAAATAAATACATACATATATATGCTGAAGTTTGAGAGTCACTTAGATCCACACTTGGACATACTTCTTCAAACCTAACTCCTTTTAGACAGTCTGTCAACTAGAGGTCTCCACATTATTACCTAGTCAACTCTATTAGGCTCTAACCTTGAAAGCTTGTACACACATGATCTCTCTCTACTTGGGTGGATTGGATTCACACTTCCTAAGGAAATTGGCTTACATTTAGAAGGGGTTGCATCATGGAGTTTATGAGATTGATTGATTTATTAATATATTTTTATCTTGCCTCTTCTGCTCACAGCAGCTCAAGGTGGCTAACATAAAAAAATCATAAATACAATAATAAATATATTAAAACACTAATAAAACTATATAATTAAATTAATTTGGAGGATAAAATAAACCATCCTACTACCCTACCCACCCCTCACCCTCACCAAACGCCTGGTGGAACAGCCAGGTCTTGCATTTTTGTCAAAAGGAGGGACGGTCGAGAGCCAATTGGGCCTCTGTTGGAAGGGAGTTCCACAGTCTAGGTCTGGCCACGGAGAATGCCCTCTCCAGAGTCACTCCCAGGGATAGCCAGGGGACCTCCAGAAAAGCGACTCTGGCCGACCACAAAAGCCGCTCCAAGGCCCAGGAAATGAAGCGGTCTCACAGGTAGACAGGGGTTTAGGGCTTTATATGTAAGCACCAACACTTTGAATCAGGCTCTCCCCATCTCTGATCTTACCCCCACTCATCTCCATTTAATGCTCTGCTACCAAAGTCATCCACCTTGCCCGTTGTTTTGACCACGTTCAGCCCCTCCTCTCCACCCTACACTGGCTCCCTCTACCAGAACACATTCAACACATTCTCTTCCTGGCTGGGAGAACTCACCGGGTGGTCTTGGGGGAGTGTATGTCTTCTCCCCAGGACCTCACCTGTGGAGTCCCGCATGGTGCCATTTTGTCTCCTCTTGTTTAACATCTATATGCAGCCATTAGGGGAGATCGTGAGAGGGTTTCAGGGCATGCAGTGTCATCAGTATATGCTGATGACACTCAGCTCTACCTCTCTTTTCCACCAATCCACGCCATGCAGTCTCTTTATTTTCCCTGTGCCTGTCAGCTGTGGGGGCTTGGATGAGGTTGAGCCATCTGCAATTGAATCCTGACAGGACGGAGGTGATGTTGGTGGGCGAGGGCTTGGGGTACCTGGGGGTGGTTGAATCTCCTCTTGTTGGGGGGGGTTGCCCTCCCATAGTCTTTCAAGTGCAGAGTCTGGGTGTGCTCCTTGATTCACAGCTCAGCTTGGAATCTCAGGTTGTGGTTGTGCAAGGGAGTGTGTTTTGGCAGTTACATCTTGTCAGGCGGCTTTGGCCGTATCGCTTTGACTCTGACCTTGCCACTGTCATCCATGCCTTCATCACCTGGAGGCTGGATTACTGCAACACGCTCTGCATGGGGCTACCCGAGAAGTTAGTCCAGAGGCTGCAGCTGGTGCAGAATGCCATGGCCTGTCTCCTTATGGGGGCGGGCCGCAGGGAGCACATGACACCTGTGCTCAGGGCTCTGCATGGCTGCCTATAAAGCACCGGGCAGAGTTCAAGGTGATGGTTTTAACTTTTAAAGCCCTTCACGGCCTGGGCCCCGCTTATCTGTGGGACCCCCTCACTCCCCATGTGCTTGTGCACCCTCTGAGATCATCCGGGGCAGCTTTTTTGGAGGTTCCCCTGGCAAGGTGAGTGGCCACAGATCTTAGATCTTTTGCGGTGGCTGCCCCTGTTCCGTGGAATTCACTCCCGGAGGAGGCTCGGTTGGCCCCCACTCTCCTGTCATTTTGACATTTATGTAAGACCTGGCTGTTCCGCCAGGCTTTTGGCGATGGGGGATAGGGGGCTTGTTTCCTTGCATATATGATACGTGTTTAACTTTTTTAATTGCTTTATTGTTTTATCTTTGTTGTTCACCGCCCCGGGCTGCCCTGTGGGCAGGAGGGGCGGGATAGGAATTTTTAATAAATAAATAAATAAAAACACAAGCTCCTGGTCTTCACCTTCAATGCTCTTCATAGCCTAGCTCCCCCATATCTGTTCATTCTTGTATCCCGCCACACTCTTACTCGGCAGCTTTGCTCCTTCTCTGTCCCCGCCCTCATCTCCTTGTGACTCACCTGCTCCTCTAAACATCTTCTCCCCTTCTCTCTTGCTGCCTCACATGCCTGGAACTTCCTCCCTGGTCACATTTGTTCTTCTCCCTCCATCCCAACTTTCAAATCCCTCCTGAAAACCTACCTTTTCGGTCACGCTTTCTCTGGTCATAAGTCAAAAGGCTTGTCATGCATAAAATTCCATCCTCATCCCTCACTCAGAATCTCTTCCCTGTAGCTAAGTTTAAGCACATGCACCTGCGTTTTCCCAACCTTGTGAATGTATCCTTGTCTTTCCTTATGTTCATCTCTCCCTCGTCTCCCGCTTCTTGTCCTAGATTGTAAACCCTTGGGGTAAGGACTTGTCTATAACTACTAGGGATGGGACACCATGGAGAATACCGGATACCGGATTTACCAGTACCAGATTTAGCGGTATCGGCATACCGGATTTTTAGCATTGGCCACTTTACCAGGGTTTTTTTTTACATTGCAGCCATTCACTTCAATGGCCGCAATGTAAAAAACACGGTAAAGCGGCTAATGTTAAAAATCCAGTATGCCGATACCGGTGATTATTGGATTAATCCAATAGACCTGATTATCGGATTTATCCGATACTGATATTCCTACCCCTAATAACTACTGGTTGTACAGTGTCAGGTACATTGCTGGTGCTATATAAATAATAATAATAATAATAATAATAATAATAATAAAATACTTTCTAGTCTGTAGTTTTTAAAGTAGCTTAGCTTGAGTTGACTATAAACCAAATGAAGCTAAAACAATTGAGGAATGTCCACACAGTTCCAATGGTTTAATTAAAGAGCTGTTGAACATCGCATCTTCAGGTAAAGATTGGTTCAACCAGGGGCGTAGCATCCATTGAGCGAACCTGACATAAAGCCGTGGTCCTCTAGATCCCAGGGGCCGCTGCCTGGGGCTGCTTCCTGGACCCACTGTGCGGGCAGCCCTGCACCTGGGCTGGGCTGGGCTGGAGGAGGTCTGGGTGCAGGGCACTGCCACATCATGGGGGAGTCCCCATCCCTTACCTGCCTCTGCATGCTAGTAGCTCTACAGAAGCAGACATCGTTCGAACTGGGAGATAAGACTGTTTGTAAACAAACTCCTCCCCATGTGAGTGATCAGAAGGTTGTTGCCTTGTAAAGAAGGTTCTTCAAGATGGTTCCTAACATTCTCACAATTGGGTTGTGCATGCTCACCATATTTAAATAATAGACCAAGTGATGGTCTCGAGCTCCTCTAGTATACAAAGCACTTCCAACCCTTTCTAGGAATATGAGAAAATTCTATGCGTGGCTGGAAGGCTGGGTGTTGTGAGAATGATAGGAGACATCTCGAAGAGCCTTGTTTACAAGGCAGCAACCTTCTGTTCTTCGAGTGGCTCCTCAGACCCTTTTTACACGGCTCCACCGGGTGGGGGGGGTCCATGGGCATGCTGGTGCATGGGCAGGGCATGCACATGGCCGCACATGCATCCCCACTCACACCCCACTCATCCGCAACCATGGAGCAACCACCGTTTTCCCCAGTTGCTCTATGCATGGGGATGGGTTGGGGGTGAGTGGGGATGCATGTTAGGTGGGCCTACACACCCCTACTCACAGCAGGCACTGCACTGTCCACACGTGGCTGCCCCACCCATGAGCACACAGAAATCTGTGTGTTAATGGGTGGGAGAGGCCCGTGTAAAAAGGGCCACATTCTCACAACTGTCTTACTTATACTATCTTAGGTAGGAATTTAGAATGTAAAGGAATATCTATTCTATCTTGGAAAATCTAAAAATATGGTTCTTACATTATGACTTCTATTTCAATAACTCTTCTTAATGAAGTTATTGCTAACAGGAATACTGTCTTTAAACCCCCACCCCATAACTAGTTCATTTATGCCCCCATATAATCAATTAATGCTGCCCCGGGGGTGCAAATGAACTGATTATGGGTGCAGGGCAGAAAGGATTATGGGGGAGCAGCATGAATTGATTATATGGGGGCGGGAGCGCAAATGTACTGGTTATGGGGTGGGGGCAGCGTGAATTGATTGTGGGGGCACAACTGAACTGTTTATATATGTGTCTCTTTGCATGGCATAATGCGCTTAATAGGCTGGCTGCATTTTGGGTGTCTTGTGTGTTTGATAGCAGCGCCCCCAGGCCCACCAAGTCGGGCAGCATACCTAGGCCCACCGGTGGGACACAAAGAGGGGGACCCATCTTGACTTCTTGGCCAGGGGCCCATTCCACCCTAGCTATGCCTCTGTGTTTATTTCAGGCCTTAGATGGAGATATACCACAAAGTGTTGATATTATTATCATTGGTTCTGCTGGTGCTATTTGCATCTAGTCTGCCTTTTGGGGATTCAGCCTGAAAAAGGCTGCCTCCATCCACATAGTAATCCCTTAGACCCAAGATTTTTGCCTGTGCTCCCATTTTGAAACATCAATATATTCCTGTGACTCCAGAGAGCTACAGTGGTATGCAGAATATATCAAATATCACTCTGAATTGCAGCCCCATCCACAGATGATGCAACCCCATTTGGGGTCCCAGTCTACAATCTGGGAGCCTCTGTCTTAGACCCTTAACCAGTCATTCAACTGCACAGGACAGGAGTCAAATATATAATGCTGAGTGTCATTCATGTACACTACATCAAGTATGGGGAGCTCCCTCCCTCCCCCCCCGTTCCACTGCGGAGCCATGTGCGACCGCACATGTTGCAAATGCCTAGGGCGAGCCCTGCCCTTAGAGCAATGCCTCTGGCTAGGGCTGCAGGGAACCTTTCCCCCTGGGGCCAGTTTGTATATTAGTACAAGTCCTCTGGACTGGATAAGAGTTGAGGGATGGGAACCTGGGGGGCATGCTCAGGAAGGGAATGGTCCAGATCATGGATCTGAATTATAGATGCATCCCATATCCTAAAGTGCATGCCCTAATCTATACCCACTTCCTACTAACTGCTTGACACTAGGGGGGCTGGATCCATGGGTCAGATCCAGGAATTGGAAACGGGCCAAATAAAAAATGGACATGGACTGAAGTTGGCCCATGGACCAAGTGGTCTCCATTCCCACTACAAGTTTCCTTATGCATGATCCTAATGACCACTTTTTCATATTAAATATGGGGAGGGAAAGAAGAATAAGAATAGAACCTTGTAAGGCCCCCATAATGAGGATTAGTCAGGGCAGAGTAATTGAGCAATCTACATTTTGGAATCTCTAAAAATAATCAAAGAAAATGCCATCTTCTTTCACTAAGAAACAAAGGTGAGTCATCAATGCCTGATGATTAGATATAACAAGCAGATTACAGACCTTTTAAAAAATTAAAAAATATTCTTTTAAAAAAATTAGCATGGACCCCCAGGAAGTCTTCTAAATTTGAAAGCAGTTGTATGCACGACAGTAAATATGGCACAAAGGAAAAGCGAAAGCATCAAGATAAATTGAATTTAAGATAAATGACGAGAAAGCCAAACGGAAGGTAAAAAAACCTCCTTGTACGAAACAGTAGCAAACAGTGATAATCACAGAGACCATCAAGGTTGACCATTTTAAATTCTAGCAGTATTAATTAACAAAATCAATTTTATATGAGAAGAAGTTGGAGGCTGTGGCAAGGAGTACCTTTCGCCAATTACATCTGGTGCGTCAGCTTCGGCCGTATGTTTCAGATTCCGACCTGGCCACTGTCATCCATGCTTTCATCACCTCCAGGCTAGACTACTGTAATGTGCTTTACGTGGGGCTACCCACGGTGATGGTTCGGGGACTGCATCTGGTGTAGAATGTGGCGGCCCATCTTCTGGTGGGACTGGGCCGCCGGGAATATATTACACCAGTTCTTCAATCGCTGCACTGGTGGCCTACAGTCTTCCGGGCCCAATTCAAGGTGTTGGTGCTTGTCTATAAAGCCCTAAACAGTCTAGGCCCAACCTATCTGCGGGACCACCTCATCCATCGAGTCCTGGATCGGCCCCTGTGGTCACCGGGAGGTGCTCTCCTCGAGGTGCCCCGAGTTTCTCAGGGGACCACAATAGAGAGGGCATTCTCAGTGGCTGCTCCATGTCTGCATGGCCAAATGTACATTCCTGAAAGCCACAAAATACCCACTCAGACACTCATGATGCCATTCTGGAAAATGCAGAGTGCACCATGCGGGGCAAGCCAAAGAGATCCATGGCAATGGGCAGCCACATAACCCATGCCCTTATGAACGGTAGTAATCAACCATGCCAGCAGACAGGTCCGCCAGTACCACGGATGCTCACCGACACAAAGGCCAGAGTAGACCCGCAGAGTTTGCATCCCATCCAGCTCCTCAGCCCCGCCCCCAGCCCTACCAGGAACCCTTAAAGGATATACACACAAAATATAAAAGTGTTTTCAGCTAAACCTTTGCAAGGGCCCAGCACAGATGGAAGAGCAATCCACAAAAGCCATGGAGGACAGCAGCTTGGGGAGCCAGGAAAGCAAATGTTCTGAGATGGCAGGATGAAACCAACAATCAAGAAGAGCAAGGTAACAAGTGACTTATGTTGTGTGTTCACAAGCAATTACCACAAAGCGGTCACCGTATCCACATCATTGCAGGCCCCAGCCACACAAGGTGCACCCCGCGGGACATGCCCTGGTCCAAGGAAGAAACCAGGGCCCTCATCAGGCTGTGAGGTGCAGCTGGACCTCATAAGATTCTCTCAACAAGTAGATGGCACAGCTGAGATACAACAGGGACATGTTTCAGTAGCGGACAAAGGACTGAGGCATGGATACAAGGCGATCCACAAGAACAACCTGAAGTCCAGCCATGCGAGGCAAGCATCTATATACTATGAGGAGCGGAACAGGTTCCTCTGTGTGGATGGGGACATAGTGGCCTCTTGCACCTGCTGCAGTGCCTTTGTGAGGGGGCAGAAGTGAATGAACACCTCTTCCCCACTGCCCATTCCCACCCCAACCAAGTCATCAGCATCCAATGCCACATCTCCCCAAGAAGGCGTGCCTGTAGGTGATGTCCACATCTTGCCCGTCTCAGAGATGGAGCCAACATCCATGAACCACAGCGAGGAGACCATGACCTTCCACCTGCGCGCACCCCCCCCACACACACACAACCGGAAAAGCCAGCCCCTGCCAATGGAGACAACAGGGGTGTACGAGAAGCAGTCAGAGGACATGGATACCACCAATACCAGGGAGCCGGAGGAGAACAATATGTTCATGCACCCAGGGGAAGGGATGCCAAGGTGGGAAAGGTGGCCAAGAGCAATGTCCAAGGAGCACCAACCGAGGACTCTACCATCAGCCTATACAATGTTCATAGGTGGCCAGGACACTGAAAGCATAACAGAAGACCAGCCTCAGGAGCCAGTAGGCCTAGTCAGGAAAGGTAAGTGGGGCAAGAGGGCACCAAAACAGGCCCCTGCGGGTTTGAGAGCAACACCAGCCGGGAGGAGGGCATGGGCGACAGTGGGTGCTGAGGGAGTGGTGGATGAATGGGAAGAGGCATACCTTCTCAACCCTCAAACACAGAAATGAGGGACAATGACTTTCCAAATGCTAGACAACACAGAACAGCGTCCATATAAATGTCATATAGACATATATGCAAATGCAAAGTAGTCCATGGCTCAACTACAAGCCTGGGATGAAATAAATAAATAAATAAATAAATAAATATCCAACAGTTCAGGACTCTCATATCCATACAACCACCTTCATAAGCCAGACAAACCCTTGTCCTGCCAGTTCTTATGTCCAAGCTCCTTCCCAGTACTTCTGCTAACTGCATGGCATGCGCAAACCCCATGTTAAGTGAGTTTTACTGTTTACACAGACCCTCTTCTGCAAGTACACCTTTCCCCCCCACTCCAGCCATGTTTCCTTCTGTGGAGTCATCCTGACAGATGAGCCTAATGGAGAAGCTGGTCTGAAATATTGATATTGTTATAAAAAGGAAGCTTACTTGAAGAAATCACATCAGTCCCTGACTAGAGCCAGGTCTGTAGACTTGACCTGCTGATTTTGTCCAAGGGAAATTATTAGAAATTATATCTTCATGCTGATGATGCTGAATAGAGTTGTGGGGTAGTGAATGTATGTTTCACATAAGTTCAAAGACTGTAAGGAGAAGAGTAATCAAGGAGCAGACAATAGGGGGTCCCTTTTCTATAGTATGTGAGGGGCTTCTATGAGTTTGCCTAAAGGTGTCTGTGTCGAGAAGTAAACACAGGCTCAAGAAGTAAACACATTGTTCCCATTAATGACCTTCAAATTGCTCTCCCTCACCCATTCCTTTCGAATCAGGGACAGTACAGCAGTTTCCTAGAACTTCAGGACAGATAAAAAAAGAGGTGACACATCAGGAACGTCCCAGACAACCCAGGACACCTGAGAGGTATAGGCAGGGTCACACACTGGAACAGAACTAATGGGTCGCAGGAGTGCGCATTTGGTTGTGCCACCTTCAGACAGGTAGGAGTAAGAAAAGCAGAACTAATGGCTCTCCCTGTTGGTACAGGTGTGGAACCACAATGGGCACAGCCCAAGCCACCACCATCATCTGCCAATGCCATTTGCAACTGGGAACTGCAGGCAAAGAATCACCAGCGCAGGGAGGACATACATTGCCAGGGAGCTGATGAAGGAAACCATGCGGTGGGTGACAATTTCATGGATGCCATTCAGGGTGTGGAACACCAGCAGCTGAGGGTCCTACTGCAAAACAAAGATGAGTGCAGGGCCCTCAGTGGTCAAGACTGCTGGGAACACCTGTGAGAGCAGAGGAGCTCTGCCTGCCACTGGCAGGAGCTGTAAAGCTCCTGTATCGTGAGGGGAAGGGGGAGCCAACAGATTTTTGACTTCATGGCAGAGTCCATAGATGTCCATTGCTCCTGTCTCCATCACGTTGCTGCAGTGAGCACTGTTGTTGTGGCCCAGGGGAAGGCACAATATGCCATCCCCAGTTACAGTGCTCCCCACCCCCCAGATTCCACCCACCAGCCATAGTTTCCCCATCATGAACCCCTGGAAACCAAACAACACCTGGGCCCCAGCAGGGTAGGCACACCACCTCTACCACCAGCCGGCCCTCTGGCAATCAAAGACCAACATGGGGAGGAGGAAGAGAATGGAGTGAATGGCCTCTCAGTGGGACCTGCACCTGAGAGGGCACAGAAGGGGGATGAGACATGGAAGAGGCAGGAGGAAGAGCATTGAGTGGCTGTACCCCAATGACACTTCCCAATCCTGCCGTTCCATCTGTTATCTTCCCTCTGTCATGGTCCCCATGCATATCTTGGGGTGGGTGGGAGGTTTTTGTGAGTGAGGGCCGTGGGAGATAGCATGTCAATGTGACAGGCAGCTTGGTGGCCTTGTGGTGATACAGAAAGAAAATGGGCAGAAAGAGGGCTTAGGCCCCAGGGAGGGAAGCTATACTGTCTCACTGGTGTGGAGGCATTAATTGGCCAGAAGGAGGCACCAACACACCAATTTTGAACAAACAGCAAGGTTCTGGCACAGAGCATTCCAGTTTTGTGCTGCTATGCACTGCTCAGCTCCATCCTGCAGCTGCTGGAACAGGGGCACTGGCTCCTCAGATCTAGCAGGGGGGCAGGAGATTACTATGACACAGGCAGTGACGGTCAGCAGGGTTCATTGCCTAAAGGACCTCAATTTTTTTTGTTTTAAAAAATCCCTCCTTAAAAAACTTGTTCATTTTTGTAACTTTTTTGTTTAAGAACTATTAAAAATAAAACCATTTATTTTTTTAAAAAATAAAATAAATCATTCTGCATGCGCAAAATGGCCCCACTGGACTGATCTGCGCATTCACAGCCTTTTCCAAAACAGCGGAGGCAGTGTCGTCACTATTTTGAAAAAGGGCAGCCAGTCTACACATGCGCAGTGGCCATTTTGCACATGTGCAGTCTGGCTGCTCCTTTTCCAAAATGGTGGTTATGCTGCTGCCACCATTTTGAAAAGGGTCATGCATGCACAGAACAGTCTGGTGGCTATTTTGGACATGCACAATGATTTTTAATTGTTTAAAAAAAATATTTTTTATTTTTTAATTAGAACAAATGAAAGCAAACAAACACTGTTCACTTCTTCATTCATTTTTAGGTGTTTAGTTACTAAAATTAATGGGGCCCCATTTGTTTTGATAACTTAAAAAACAAAAACAAATTGTACACCCCTACTATTCTCCAGCTGGAATTTGCAATGAGTCAAGAGGAAGTGCCAGCGCTGCTTCAAGATCCCAAAGGATCTCTCAACCACTAGGCAGTATTGAGCTGTCAGTTGAAGAGGCTTTGCTCTGGCATGAGGGGTATGGCTTCATTAGTCACAACGTGATTGGGTAGACTGCGTCTCTCACGATCATAAGCATCATGGGCATCCCCTCAATGTTGTAAATGGTGTCTGTCCCAAAGTTCCTCATGTACATACGGATATAGAAGAGGGACTGGCGGAGGATGCGGGCATTATGACTGTGGCTGGAGCAAGAGCAGGTGCTCTCATTCCATTGGGAAATATCGACCTTTTCTATATTTCTTTCAACCATTCATCAGTATTTCCTGCTTCCGTGCTTCCGGTTCCGTCGGTACTGGTGCCTGTGATTTCCCACCATTTTCTGGTAATTTCCAGTACTATCAATAATACTGGAAATTACCGGAAAATCATATACCAATAATATCAGAAATTACTGGGAATTGCTGTAAACTATGAAAGTGGTGGAAAATAGCAGAATAATATAACAGAAAATGTTGAAAACGCTGGTAGATTTCCTCCTTGTGTGAAGGAAGGCGAAAGGGCTGTTTTCGTCAGGAACAGAGCTCACAGAGATTTTTTTTGTTTCAGCTCTAATTGTGACTCTTCCAGGACAGCCCATGAAAGAAGTCCACAAACCACCCACAGTGGTCCACCGCTGCATGCAGAGCCATGGAAAAGTATCCCTTGCAGTTCCAGTAATCCTCCCATCTGTGAGGCGGGCAGATGATTGGGATGTGGGTCTCATCGATCGCCCCAATACAGTTGGGAATTCCAGACACCCAGAATCCTCCATAACCTTCCCTGGGTTGACCAGTTGTATCATACACTCCAGTAGGATGTCAACTATGGCAGTGGACACAGCAGTGGTGCCCACTCTAAACTGCTAGGCAACGGACTGGCAGGAGTCTAGGGTTACCAGCATCCAAATGCCTATCGCTACACGTTTTCCCATGTGGTTTGGCTCCCTCATGATGGTGGTGTCCCTCTGCAGATGTGGCCTTAGGATCGCCATGATCCTGGATACCAAATGCCATGGCATCCAAATGTGGGCAGTCTACACTTTATCTCCCCAGGTGGACAGATTGGTCTCCCACTGGTCCTCACTCCACTCTGCCAGCCAGGCCCTCTGCTCAGTCGGTACTGCCAGGCATAAGCTGTAGATGACTGTAGTGGTGTCACTAGCAGGTACCTCGCACCCACATCAGCTCCCATTGCAGGGCAACCATCCTCTTGTGCAAGGTCAGTTGTCATGTTAGGATGGACTGTCTCCAGTGCCATGCTCTGTGCCTGTTGCTCCTGGGCCTCAGCCTGTGACTGGTGTGGAGCATCACCAGCCAGTGTTGGTGAATGGCCTTGAACCACTGACAGCAGATGGCTTGCATCTGCTGAGTGACTTGCTGGACTGCCTCAGTATCTGTTAGCTGCTGCAGGGCACCACACTCCCGGACGTCATCACTCATGGGGTCCATTGACAGCTTTGCGTCAGTGTCTTAAACCATTTCCACATCTGAGCAGGTACCTGTTTGGGACTGGTTGCGTGGCACACGTGACTGACCCATGGTCGCTCACTGGGTACTATCTCCCCACGCCCTGCACATTCTGGAAACTCTCCACAGCTATCAGAACCAGACAACACAGAAGGCATTTATTGTCCAGACAGAGGGGGGGGGGGGGGACGGCCAATCATAATGGCCAAGAGCTTGCATTCCCAGTACTGTGTGGAGATGAAACTGTGTGAAGCTTATGTTGTGGGGGCTGTAGTCTCCCTGGATTAGCAGCAGCTGTTTTGTGTCCTTGTCTATGGAAACTAAAGGGTTCACATGTTTTATTTTATTGTGTGTTCATCACGAAAGGACCTCTCTAGCCAGAAAGGAAAATAAATGGAACAAACCAGAGAATGAGAATAGCATAGAATTGAATAATACACAGAGTAACAGAAAAGAATAAGAACAAAAGAATGAGAATAAGGTTAAAACTACAAATAGGAGAGAATGAGAATAAAAGAACAACAATAGAGGAAAAGAAAAGAAAAGCACAGACAGACAGATAGAAATACTAATCTATTTCACTTTCTTCTCTCTCCATTGGAGTTGCACATAAAAGGAACTGAGAAGGTAAGAGGAATGGGACAGAAGTGAACATCGCAGGAAGATGAATTTTTGATAAATGAGGAAAAGATCCAATGTTCCTAGATTTGTTACATAGGATCAGCAGCTTTCCATGGACCCCTGGGGAGTGCCATGACCACCTGGCTGCGCAGGAACTCTTCACTAACATACATGGCTATGACTTCATGGCGGTTGTGCCCCCAGATGGCGAGCTGGTGGCCCTGGTTGGGGTGTGGGATGCTCCAGACATGGAGGGGGACATGAGCATGCATTCCGGACCCTCTCTGCTGCCGAGGGGAATGCTGGTGAGGGGAAACAGGAGGAGCATTCTGGGGTGTGGGTGCGTGCGCACAGAGGGAGAAAGGTTTCCAGAGCCCCTGTGGAACGATATCCAATGGAACTTGTGTGCTGCTCTCTGCCTGTGGGTCATGAACTTTGCTGCCTGCTGAAGATGCTGTGCAACCCGGGCTAGATTGCCTGCTCTGACTTTGCTACAATTTTTGTGACCCATTTCCTTTCCCTGCTCATTATCAGCACTCACTATATTGTGCAATTGGCTCTCTGCTGTCTGATACTGTGGTGGGATTCCTGTGTGTTACACCGGTTGGCCAGAACTGGCAGGGGCTGAACTGGCTCCTGGGCAGGATGTGGTTAATGGCTCCTGTGGCTTCTTCTTTTCCATGGTCTCCGTGGCTGTGCATCATGGAAGGGGGTGGGATGCTAAGCAGGGAGTAGGGTTGTGTGGCATGGGGGAGGGGAAATTGCTGCCTATGTAATATATTTCTGGGGTAGGTCTGTGGCGGGGAGGCTATGGTGGCTGCATCCGCATCTGCCATGCTGGAAGCTGCCTGTTTATTTTGCCCCGCCCCCTCCGCAGTCCACATGTGTGGGTGCTATGTGGCAGAGACCCACACGGTGGTCAGGGCCATCCAACTACCATGTCAACCTGCTTGACCGAAAACACCCATATATGCACATACATATATAGTCAAATATATTACTTTTGTGTGGTCAGGGCATGAGGTTAGGATAGGAGTTAAGGATGATGATGGACAGAACAGGGCAATTGGCCTTGGAAGGGCATTCAACCTCATGGCTGTCCAATGAGAACAAGAAGGGATAAATATACATAGATATCTGAAGCCTGTTCAGTGAACTACTAGCAATGGAAAAGGTGTGTTCTTGACAGAAAATGGTGAAGACATATTATAAGAGTGATCCATGGTCCATAGAACTTGAAATAGTAGTAGTAGTAGTATTAGCCAGTAAACTTAATATTTCAAAAATAAAAGTGATTTGAGATATTTATTCTGCTTACTTTACTATTTATTATTATTATTATTATTTATTATAAACATTTATAGGGGGAGCCAGTGAAGAGAGAAGAGGAGAGGCTGCACATGGTCGAAGCAACGGGCAAAATGAATGACGTTGTCAGCAGAGTTTGGGATTGCGATAAGGAGGGACAGGTGAGACCGAGGGAGACCAGCAAGGACCTTTATTAGTTACCATCTCAGGCCTGTTTCTACATCCTGCCTGCAACTCAACCTCCTTCTGAGTAAGTAGGAATTTGGGATTTCCAAAGAATGTAAGAGTATGCCCCTATACAGAATAAAATAAATATCTGTGAAAAAAATAAATATCCACACTCTTTCCCTTCTTGAATATTCAAACATTCTTTATCTCAGGATAGAGGCCAGGGGCGGCTGGTGAGTTTTGATGTTGGAGGGGCACTGGGGCAGTAAGGCCGGGCCGGCAGGCCTAGGGGATGAGCCAGGGGGACAGTAGGCGGAGCCAGGGGGACGGTAGGCCAGTGGCATGGCACATCACAGCAGTAACGAGTATCCAGAGTAAACATCGGATGGAAGAAAACACAGTCTATATGCACATCAAGCTTAAAATAAATAATATATAAACCCAAAACACAGGGAAACACAGAAAACACTGGCAAAACACAGCAGCAACGAGTTCCCAGGATTAACATCGGATGGAAGAAAACACAGTCTACATCCACATCAAGCTTAAAATAAATAATGTATAAACCCAAAAGCACAAAATTTCCAGCATTGTGAACACACCTAACTTCCTAAGAGCAACAGCCTAGGGGGAGGATGCAGTGGGGGAGAATGCAGGGGTGGGGAAACAGCCTGGAGTGGGTGCGGGGTGGGGTGGAAAACAGCTTAGGGGGAGGGTGCAGGGTGGGGGGGACCAGCCTAGGGGTTGGTGTGGGGTGGGGGGGATCAGTCAGTCTTACCTGCTCTGACTGTTCCTGGAGTGCGCGGTGGCGGTCCCAAGCTAGGTGGGAGGGGGTGGAGTTTAGGGTTTTTTTAAAAAATTGCCCACGTGTCCCCGCGGAGCCAGGACGCGTGGGTAATTTTAAAAAGAAATAAAACAACCAGTCCACGTTGCTTGCTGCTGCCTTGCAGCTCCCCCTCCATCCGCAGTGGCGGATGGGGGGGAGCGGGGCCAGCAATGGCAGCAGCGCAGGGAAGCAGCAGCAGGAACTGGAAGGCACGCAGCGCTTTCAGACTGAGCAGGGAGGAGCGCGCATGCGTGCTGCTCCCTGCCTTAGTCCCCCGACCAAGCTATCTCGCCTTGGCGGTCAGTGCGACCGCCCTGGCGAGATCTTCCATTGTGCCCATTGAGCGCAATGGAAAGGCTATCCCCTCCCTCCACAGCATGTCCCATGCGTGCTGTGGATGGAGGAGCTCAGTCTTTTTGTCCCTTCGGGGACCCACTCCCAGCAGAGTGGGTGGGTCCCCGAAGGGAGAAGAACACCACAGTGACAGCTACAGCAGCCTCTGCAGCAGCTCAGAGACTGCTGTAGCTATCATAAGCAATGCGGTGTTTTGTTTTTAAACCGTTTAAGCTGCCGCAGCTGTGGCCCCCACAGTGCTTTGGGGGGCACTGCCCCAAACTTCCTGCAGGGGGAGCTGCCACTGATAGAGGCAGAAAGGATTATGAGACACACATATCTTTTTCTGACACCAGATATTTCAAATGATTATAATTCAAGGAAGTCAGCTAATATATGTATGAAATTACACATATACATGAGCACATGTGTACACACTCACATTTGACTAATTAGTACTGTTATACTCCTTAGAGTAATTGTAAATGTACAGTTGCTAAACTGATTTGTTTCCACAAGGAAACAAGGTTCAAGAAAAATTCTTCAAGATTTTTCTTAGTATGACAAGATTTTGCCATTGAATAAATTACTTTGAAGTGATTTAACTTTTAAAATTGCCACACTTTTTTGAAAATGTTACTTTTCTCTCTTTAAAAGTAATTATGCATTTACTGGGGAAACCACTGGGTGATAGTTAACAGTCATCTGGAATCTCCAGTGTGCTAAACACCAAAAACCATTGCTGAAAAATTAACCCAACATCTTGAAAGAGAAACTAGGCACAGCAACAGCACTACTATTCTAACCAAGTCAAACCAAAGCAGAACCTAGGCTACCCATGAATGTTCATTAACAGAATTGGCCAGGCATTCAGTGAGGATGATGGCTTGGTTATTCTGCTTGATGTGCTGTAGAATTGGACATGCTTCCTCTGTATGCTTGATAGCCCTGATAGGAAGCTCTGCATTCCAAAGGCAGGATTCCTCTCAGAGCTAGCTCCAGAGCAGAGCAACTCTCACGATTCCCCAAAACTGAGGCATTGCCTTAAAGGCACAACTGAGCCCTGCAGCAATCCATTCACTCAAGTCAATGGTAAGTTTTGTCTGAGCAAAAACTGAACAAAGAATTCCAGGCAGGCTCAGAGGCGGCAAAAATAAAATTGTCAAATCCAAATAAGTGCTTTTTTCAATTATTCTAATTTGGAATGAAAAGGAAAATTGCTTGACCTAATTTTGGCTTCAAACCTCAAACCACTTACTCCAGAAGATTCCAGCTGAAGCCTTTGGGTATTTTAAAACATGATGCTACCACAGGTGGCCACGCTAACTTCAGTGTGGCTACCCATGGTGGTGTCACATCTGCTCCCACCCGCCAGATGTCTGTAACCCCAGTCAGGCAGGGTTAACTCCAGGATGTGCACTGGGTGGGTTCCCTGACAGTGCACACCCCGGATTAGCCCTGCCATGGTGCAGGGAAGGCAACCCTGGACTGTGGTAGAGCGGGCCACCACATCTGATGGCCTCCTCTACCTAACTCCATCTAGTGGCCAGAGCTGTTCCGGGTGAGTGCAGCAGTCTCATAGGCCACCACACCTGCCCATCAGGGAGGAGGTAGGGTCATAGTCAGCAGCATAGCAGGCAGGGCCATCCCCACCTCCTCCCGAGCCTCGGCCACCAGCGCATTTGCTCAGTGGCCGGGCCGACTCCCGCCCATGGTGAGAGCTCTCACCACAGGCAGGATCAAAGCGTGGCAGCTCAAAGGGCCATCATGTATGAAAATACCAATTGTTACAAACACAAGATGAGACTACTAAAGCTGAAGCTGGAGCTCTCACACTCCAAGAGCCCACTTTCATAACATAAGTCCAAGTCACAAAATTAAGGCAATGAAACAATTATTCATGCAGGAACCTGACTGTTTCACCAGGCATTTGGTGAAGGGTATGGATAGCAGGTGGGGGTTTGATGGGGTTTGTTGTTTTTATGGGGGTTTTCCCAGGCCTCTTTTTGGGGGATTTTAATATGATTTTATGGTATGTTGTATTTGTTTTTTATATATATTATAATATGCTGTACACCGCTCCAGGCTGCCATTGGGCAGGGTGGTGGGAAAAGGTATAAAAATGTTTTATAAATAAAATTATAAATAATAACATAAGAAGTGCCATATTGGGTCAGACCAAAGGTCCACCTAGCCCAGCATCCTGTCTCCGACAGTGGTCAATCACGGTGGCTTGGGAGAAGCACCCAACATGTCACAATGGGGGATCCATTCCCTGTTGTTTTCCCCCAGCTCCTCTCATGTTCCCTGATCCTGTCTGGCTAATAGCTTCTAATGGACCTATCTTCCAGAAACTTGTCCAAACCTCTTTTAAACTCAACTATAGTACTGGCCCTTACCACAACCTCTGGCAGTAGATTCCACAACCCAATTATACGCTGAGTGAAAAAGATATTTTCTTTTATTTGTTTTAAACTTGCCACCCATGAGTTTCATGGAGTGTCCCCTAGTTCTAGTACTAGCTGAGAGGGTAAATAACTGCTCCTTGTTTATTAGTTCCACCCCACTCATGATTTTATAGACCTCTATCATATCTCCTCTCAGTCGTCTCTTCTCCAAACTGAAGAGCCCCAACCTACCAAGCCTCTCCTCATACGGGAGCCCTTCCATGCCCTTGATCATTTTTGTTGCCCTTCTCTGTACCTTTTCTAGTTCAGCTATGTCTTTTTTGAGATGGGGCGACCAGAACTGCACACAATATTCGAGGTGCGGTCGCACCATTGATTTGTATAGAGGCATTATGACATCCTCAGATTTATTCTCTATCCCCTTCCGAATAATTCCTAACATTCTGTTTGCTTTTTTGACTGCTGCTGCACACTGGACTGAGGATTTCAGCATATTGTCCACAACCACTCCCAGATCCATTTCCTGAGTGGTAACTTCTAGCTTAGTACCCAGCATTGTGTACACATAGTTTGGATTATTTTTCCCTACGTGCATCACTCTGCACTTGTCTCATTTGCCATTTAGGCACCCAGCGTCATAAGATCCTGTTGTAGTTCCTCACAGTCTGCTCGTGTTTTAACTACCTTGAATAACTTGGTGTCATCTGCAAATTTGATCACTTCACTCTTAACACCCTTTTCCAAATCATGAATGAATACATTAAACAGCACCGGTCCCAATACAGATTCCTGAGGCACACCACTTTTTACATCTCTCCATTGTGAAAACTAACCATTTAGTTCTACCCATTGCTTTCTATCTTTTAACCAGTTTCTGATCCTCCATAGTAAGACACTACCTCCTATTCCATGACTTTTTAATTTTCCCAAGAGTCTCTCATGAGGGACCTTATCAAATGCTTTCTGGAAATCCAGGTACACTATATGTCTACTGGGTCTCCCTTGTCCACATGCTTATTTACACCCTCAAAGAATTCCCAACAGGTTAGTGAAGCATGACATACCTTTACTAAACCCATGTTGACTCTTCCCCACTAAGCCATGTTTGTCAACATGCCCTGCAATTCTGTCCTTAATTATTAGGGATGGGGGAACGCAGTTCGGAAGTTCGGACTGAACTCAGTCTGTTCGGTTGACCGAGTCGAACTTCCGAACCGAATTCGAATTTCAAACTGAGCCAAACAGAATTTCCGAACTCCGTTCTGTTCGCCCATCCCTAGTGGCAACACACACCAAAAAAACTGGTTTTGAATGGCCGAACTTGGTTCGGAAGTTCGACTCGGTCAACCGAACAGACTGAGTTCAGTCCGAACTTCCGAACTGCGTTCCCCCATCCCTAATCATTAAGTCGATTGAACTGAACTTCTGAACCAAACTCGAATTTCAAACTGAACCGAATTTCCAACCTCGAATTTCAAACCAAACCGAACCAAATTTCCAAACTCCGTTCTGTTTCCCATCCCTATTAATGATGGTTTCCACCATTTTCCCAGCACAGACATCAAGCTTACTGGTCTGTCATTTCCAGGATCGCCTCTAGATCCCTTTTTAAATATTGGGGTTACATTTGTCACCCTCCAGCCCTCGGGTTTTAAACTTTAAAATGCTATAGGAGCCATTTGATGTAAACATCTTCCTATAACCTTAGTTTAATGAGTCCTTATTTCTGAAATATAATTCATTCAACAACAAAAGTGTGGGGGCACCAATTTAGTATGGAGTATAGGCAATTTTTGATTAACTTGCCTGATGTTCCACAAAATGTGAGACAATAGACATTTCTGAAGGGGGAGGGGAACTGCTATTCTTCAGTTTTAGGGCTGTTTGGGTTTTTTTTAGTGGCTTGCAGTTTCAGTGCATAAAAATATATAGCTGACAGTATTAAGTTGGATGTATATTGCCTTTAGTTTTCAAAGCCTGGCACTTGACATCCTCATTAGTATTAATTATCACATACAGAAAACAGTGTCAAGATTTTCATTTTGTAATTGTATTGAAAATGTATTATATATTTTTCCAGCCTTCAGTAATATTTTATCCCCACTATTCTTTCTTTCATGTGTTATGCTGATTTGTTTTAACCTGTCACTTAAAATAATCTTAACCATGTATTATATTTATTGTGCAAAAAGAAACCAAAAAGTACAGAAAACCTGAAGTACCTCTTAACTATAATCAGAAAACAATGTATAATAATGTACAATAGTTACAATTAGATAGAACATTTTTCTGTTTAAATATCCTACACAACTGAATAGAAAAATTTCCCACATAAATAATACAATAAATGCTGACTGCTGAAGCATAACTTACCACACTTCCCTTTTGACAGAAAACTCCATTTCAAGATTTGACTGTTTTCTTAATTCCTCCAAGCCTCTACTTAGAGACAGCAAAGATCAATAACACTAAACTATTGGGCCAGTAAGAACAGTAATGATTTGCTGATGACGTGTACTTATTCTGTCAATCAAACACCATTTTTAATTAAGAGTCAGAAAAATGTCTAACCCTTTCAACCAATTTTGACGACATCATAATACAAATAAACTCAACAGAGCAATGCAGCTTTAGTGCTAAAACTTTTGAACCGAGAACATTTTTTTTCAAAAAAACATAGTCTGTACGATGGCAGCTAGTAGACTTTTAGGTTGGTGGGGTGGTGACGTCGCCATCATTTTATTTAAGAGTGGTGGCCATTTTGTGCATGTGCAAAACAGCCCTGGAGGCCATTTTTGTACATGTGCAATACAGAGCAGGGAAAACGCTGTGGCAAAGGAGCCTGACGGAGCCCCCACAACAGTATCGGTGCTTCAGTCAAGCTCTTGCAGACCGATAAGTAGCACTCCAGTCTTGGGAGAATGGAGGTGGGAGGAAATACAAAACCATAACTCTGATCTGTAACTGGGATGATGTAATTTTATTTTGGTTCAGATTAACCAATAATGTCCCATTGCAGGCAGTTATGGATTGATCTGAAACCAAAACTCCCATCCTTACTTTTTATCATCAAGAACAAAAACTCTGAGTTCAGGGTAAGGAAGCAGAGATGAGAACATGCACACAGGGATAGGGGACAGATCTAGGTCACAGATCCATGGTCTGGACCCTCCTCTCCCGACTGCACTCTGAAGGCACCTCTGCCTCCAGCTTTGTCTATCTCTCAGGGCTTATATTAATTTTTCAGTTGGTCATTGGGCAGGAAAAGGTGCCTCCAACTCTGATATAGCACTTTCAGTATCCATGCTACAAGCTCATAGACCAGTGAACAAGAGAAAAAAATATATTGCTTGTAGAGTAGGGGACAAAATTCAAAGGGGCTAACTAACACTGGGTGTTTTTAAAGAAGATGTGCCCATGCATGGCCAATTGGCCACCCACCATCCACATGTCCAACTGCTTGCGTGAAGGTGGTGTCTGAGGAAGCACAGTCCTGTGATCCATGCACCAGCCACTCATGGCCACGCATGGAGCACTCCCGAAAAATCCAGAGTGCCCCATGTGGGGCAAGGCAGAAGGGTGTGTGGGGACAGGTACCCACGCATCCCCCACTCCTATGAGCCAGGGCTCCCACCCATGCCAGCAAACAGGTCTACAGCCTGGTCATGTCCCCGGCCCTGCCCACAGGCCTGTAAGGCGCTCCCTATGGAGCTCTTAAAAGGACACACATGCAAAATACACCACCACATTGGCTCAAAGCACAACAAAACCCCTCACAGTGGCAGCTTTCTTCATATCTCATCCAGTAATATGCACCACCATTGTAGCCTGGGACTGCCAGCTGCTGGGCAAGGCAGGAAGGGGTTACTGGGTAGGAAGGGGTTAATAACTGCATGTTTACATGGTGTCTGGGGCTGTGTGTCATGACAGAGGGTGGGCAGTTGGGCAGGGATTAGGGTGGGGTGCTTCCAGAGCAAGGAGGGGAAACGGCCACCCGTATGAATTGTTTGCACAGTCAGTCCATAGTAGAGGGAGTGCATGGAGTCTGCCTGAGTGGGTGTGATGGACACCCAGGGATCCGTCCATTAGAATCCCTCCCCATTCACTCCACATGCATGGGCACCCTGCAGCTGCATCACTCAGTGGACACACACCCATCCTTAAGCCTTGCTCATTTCAAAACACACACGTTTTCCCTTTCAAAAACACTAAAACAGCACAAGGCTGTGTACACACTGCAAAGCAGGCATTTTTAAAGTGTTCATGCTGCAATTGAAAGATTGAATAGAAGTAGTCTGTAATTCTGTCTGTAATTTTTTCCACTATATGAGCCCATCAAAATATTCCAAACAATTTAGATATTCAAAGTTCAACAAAAGGTTTCTCAAGCATCAGATCACATGAGAAGAGGGACAAAATTCAAATGGGCTATCACAAGAAAGAACTCCACAATAAGAAAAATATAAGGTTATGTGAAAAGAAAGCATGTTTGAAGTTCTGGAAAAGGTGCCCTAAAACCACCCTAATTGGCTGGGTTCCTCTATTGGAACTCATGTCTTTGTGCCCTAGCCCCTCCTTCAGCCTCTATCCTTGCTTTTACTGCACTGGCGCGCCACAGACATCCATCCCGGAATGGACAGGCAAGCTTCCTCATAACTGGAAGCCTGCCGGAGCCCACACAACAGTAACATTCAAGGGCTCAGGGGATAGGGGTGGGACCTAAAATTTAGAATCCATAACTGGGAAGCCCTTATTATGGGTTGTTTGCGATTAATCTGAATTGGCCCAATCTGGGCAGATTCAGATTAATCTGAAACCAAGATTCCCATCCCAGTTAAACAGGCCAGGAAGGAGGAGCCCTCTTCGCATTAGGCCTCCTTCCTTCCCACCTAGCTCCAGATGGGCCAAACCCCCTCTCTCCAAACTTCTTCACCCCAAACATTTTCCCCTTCCAGCCTTTAAAGGAAGTTGGGGATGACCACTGTCTCTGCTTAAATGGTGTGGGAGAGGAAGGGAGGGAGCATTTCAAAAGTGCTCAGCTTTATGTAGCCATAAAAACATAGGCCAGTGACTAAATTTTGGGTCCATATTTCTCACCATCCCCAGGAGCCCTTGAGCGCTACTTACCAGCCATTTTGCATATGTGGGATCCAGAGGAGTGAGGACACTGGGGCACGGCAGCTGGCTGCAGCCACCACAGCAATAGCAGTACTTCAATCAAGTCCTCGAAGTCCAGTACATAGCACTCCAGGGTCCCGAGAATGGGGAATGGAAATATGGACCCCAAGGCTTGGGGGTAGGGGAAAACTTGTATTCTGTGGGGCTGCCCTTTTCCAAAATGGCATGGACACTGCCGCCACCATTTTGGAAAAAGCTGTGTATGCGCAGAATGGCCCAGCAGCCATTTTGTGCATGTGAAGAGTGGGGTGTTTTTTTTTAAATTGGTTGATAATGCTTTTCATTTTTATGGATTTAAATATGGAACCAAAATCCAAACACATAATTAAATCCATAAAAACCTATAAACCAAAAAAAGAAAGAAAACACACCTAAATTCTGCCATTGTCCCATCACTACTATTTAAAGTACCTGGCCTCCTCTGGGTGCGATTGGGGGTGGGGGGGGAGACGTAATAGGTGATAAGAAATCAGTTGCCCGCCCACCCACCCTTATGGACTGGCATTGTGGGTGCATGCTGGGGGCCATGTTATTTGGGGCCAGGAAGGAATTTTTCCTAGTGGCACTGACTGCCTTTGGTCACAGTTGGGTTTCTTTACCTTCCCCATAGTGTCTTTATCCTCCTGTGTCCATTTTATGCAGCTGAGGGTGTATTCAGCCTGCATTAATTTTTAGTTCAGATTTAGATACCTCTCTTTTTCTGCAGACCCAGACCCAGCCGTCTCGGTGCTTACCCGGCATTTGGTGGCTGTGGGCAGGGCCCCGATTCTTCTGCAAAAAAAATTCTGAAATTCTGCGACCCAAAATTGATAATTTTGTTTCCCAAAATGGATAATTCTGCGACCCAAAATGGAAAATTCTGCGACCCAATAAAGTTACAAAACCAGTCTAGTAAAATTAAAAATGCGTTCTTTAATAGCAGTAATGACATCTTTATAATTAAAACAAAACATTTATTTACATATTTGCATTAACACACAAAAACCAGGAAACCCACCCACGAAAACACACAAAAACCAGGCAACCCACCCTCAAAAACACATGGCAAAGCAGGAAACCCACCCACGAAAACACATGGCAAAGCAGAGCGCACAGCGGGACACCCTCCCACACACACACATTGTAAAAAGAAGAGGGGCAGCGGGCCCCCCAAAAGTAATAAGCAGAGC
>QEPC01009197.1:1232887-1246234 GCA_003113815.1 Sphenodon punctatus | reverse complement strand
CTCACTTTTATCAGAAGCATCACATTTACAGCATTTAATACTCCACATCATGACATCAAGTGAACAAAAACCACATTCCAACTCCCCCCCATGTGCCCCTCACTCCCCATCCACAGCAGCCACAGCGTAACCCTGGCAGCTAATGCCTGTCCATACAAACTACTTTGCAGCAGCAGGAAGCAGCAGTGAAAAAACAAAGGGATCATTTAAAAAAAGAGTAGCCAGTGCCACACAACCAGTGGACCCACAAATTTACAAAATGCCATAATGGGGGTGCAGAGTGGGGGAGGGAAAAAGCCTATGGGGATGGGGTGCAGGGGGGGGGAAGGAAAAATCCTATGGTGATGGGAAGCCTATGGGGTGGGGAAGGATATCTTACCTGCTGGCTCCGGCGCGGTCCCCATTGTCCATCCCGGGCTGCAGGCAGGGCGGGGGGGGGGAACTTTAGGGGGGTTGTTATTGCCCACGTGTCCTACTCTCCTCCGCAGAGACAGGACGTGCGGGCAATTTTTTAAAAAATTGTTTGTTTTTTTTAAAAAAAGTTTCCTGCCTTGCCGCTTCCCCTCCTCTCCTGCCACTCTGAGCGGCAGATTGGGGGGGCAGCGGCAAGGGGCAGCAGCAGGGAAGCGGCTGGGCTGGCAGAGAGCTGAGCTCTCCAAAAGTGCGCTGGCAGCCATGTGAGGCAGGGAGTAGCGTGCATGTGCGCTGCTCCCTGCCTCAGTCCCCCAACCCTAGGGATCTTGCCAGGGCTGTTTCAGCAAACGTCCTGGCGAGATCTTCCATTGAGGCTAGCCCCTCCCTCCACAGTACGTCCCATACGTGCTGTGGATGTCAGGGCTCAGCCGCCCAAATTGCGTTTTCCATAGAAAACGCGGTTTGGGCTTAGCCTTTTTGTCCCTTGCAGGACCCACTCCTGAGGAATGGATCCCGGAAGGGAGAACTGACTGACAGCACCACAGCAGCCTCTGAAGCAAAGTCAGAGGCTGCTGCAGCGCTGCTTGTCAGAAGCTGCAGCAGCGGGGTTTTTTGGGTTTTTTTTTAAAAGTGCCTCGATGGCACTTGGGGGGCAGTGCCCCAAATTACCTCGCTGGCCAGCCACCACTACTACCCATATAACCTAATTTGCATCAAAATGTATAAATGAACATAATCTATATAAATTATACACAATTAAAATAGCCAATTGTTTAATTTTGAAACCAGGCTGGGTCTTATTGGTTTTTTGGGGGGGGGTGGGGTGTTAAAGGTAGGTCAATTACGTATGTGCTCCTGTTCTCTCGCTCTCTCTCGCTCACACACACACATGCTCAGACGCAGGCTGTTTTTACATGGACCCAAGCTGGGAGGCAAGTCCATTTGCACTGGGTGGAGCTGCAGCACACTTCCGGTGAGTGATAGTGCCATTCACATGGTGACCATTCAATGCCCACTCATGCCCCTGCATGGACCGGTCCGGCTTATCCTCCAGTGTTCTGTGTGGGGCGATGGGTGGAGGTGCATGGGTCATGGGAGCGCCCACCCACCCACCGCCACTTTTAGACGGGCACTTACACACATGCCCTCTGGGTGCACCTGTGTGTTAGCATCTCGTCTAAAAATGGCCACAAACAGTCTGAAGTGGAGGCAGCCCAGCTTTCAGACAGCCTGGTTCTGGTTGTCCCTGTGGCCTGGATCATTTGCAGTGCCTTGCACCTCACTTTCACTGCCACTGGGACATGTAAATGACCCTGACTGGCTTCCCGAGGGCAGCTTCACAAAGCTGCTCCGGACCATGTTACCTAAATGGGAACATCTTGTCATCTTAGGTAACATTCATTTCCAAGCTCTTTCACAGTCCAAATTACTAGACATGCAATAAAATAGAAGCCTACATTAGCAAAATACACATCAGTACGCCAATTACCCCAATGTGCATGGGTCCCCAAAATTAAAACAAAGTAAGATTTTAAACATATCACAAATGTCTCACAAATAGAGAAACAAAACCAGAGCTAAGTCCTTCTGGTGTGAACATGGAACCAGTGAGACACTAACACTATAATACAGTTAAAGGTGCAAATTTCCAGTATAGATTACCACTGGCCCCCAATGACCTCTAATGAATTAGAAATCTAAAGGCGAGAATAAAGGTCTTTCTTCCACTACACTCTCAGGTCTGCCAAGGGATTTTGGTCATAAGTCAGAGTTCAAATATGTGTAGAACTATATGAGTGGTAGAACAGATGCAATGAGGGGAGCCCCATGCTATAGCAGACATGAGGCATACCAGTCATCATGACATAAAAGTGCCCACGTCAATGCTCGATAGGCTCTGCAAAGTTTTCAGACCCCTAACGGAACATTACTAACTTCCAAACCACACAGGAATTTGGCAACTTTGTGACAAACGTGCATTAACACTTTCCTTTCCCAAACCAGACTTCCAAGATGCCAAATAGAAGGTGAGAAGATTCATACACTAGCTTACAAGTTTCATAACATGGGGAAAAAATTGGGGTGAAAGTCTGTCTTCAGAAAACTTCAGAATTCAGCAAAGATTATGATATTTGGTTCCAAAAGGCAGAATTCTGAAGTTCTGAGGACCAAGGCAAGTTTTCAGAAAACTTCAGAAAACGCTGCATGCATTGGGGGCTGGCGGACAGTTGAACTTCTTCTGGAAATGAAACTTTGTGCCATATGTGGTAGGAGGGGGGTATGGGAGGGAGCAGATGAGTTATGGTATGGTAAGCCAGTTCTGATTGCCTGACCAAGCCAGATGGCAAGCTTTTGATTGGCTGGCAGGGCAAAATAAAAGCCATTTTGTCCATTCACTTTGGTTAATTTGGCTGTGTGTTACAGTGCTGCTGAATCTATAAGTAATCAGCTGGGGGACAGAGGGGAGCGTGCCTGGCCTAGTTGTGTGAATGTCTGGTTTCTTAATTTTGTGACTACTGGGGCCCGGGCTTGCTAGCTTTTGTTTGATTTATTTCTTCATGCAGTTGCAGACTGTTTTGTGGGGTTGTTGTATTCTTCTTGAGTAAATGTCCCTTGCTAGCCTGTATTTTTTTGCGCTGCTTGGTTGGCATAATTACTGAAGTGGGTGTATTCACTGTTGATGGTGGGCCATGCTGTGGGTACACTACTGTTGGGGTTTTCTGGGGTTGTCCTTTGGAATGATTGTCCCACTCTTGCTAGCCTGCTTTTCTGGGTAGTGCTTTGGCAGTAGGGTCAAGAACTTTGCAACAACTTCCTATAGTTTCCAAAGTTTTCCAGGGTCCAGAATTCTGAGTCCGAATTCCAAAACTTCGGAAACCGTGCCAAAAGGGCCGCTGAGTACTCGGGCCGATTACTTGGAACTTCAGTATTCAGCCTGAGTATTTAGAAGTACTACTCGGTACAGTCATAGACAAAATCCCTTCCCCACTCCCAGGTTGGCAATCAGTGTAGCACTAGTTTAAAGGAAGCTGATGACAATGAGCCCACAATGGTTGCCCTACTTGGGAACTTAACTAACTTAGACTCTTCCTTTTCCTTTCCAGAAAAGAAGCCAATCTCCTGGCTCCAAGTAGCAAGTGGTCCCATATCCTTCAACCAGCAGCATGAGGAACAACAGTGGAGGGGTTTTGAACACAAGACAGGGACGGGAAGAATAAAATGGCAATCTCCCCCTTAAGTCCCAACCCAAAAATGGAGACCAGGGGAGAGTTAAAGTAGAGTTCAACTCAAAGTAAAAGGCATATGGAGCCCACAGCCAAGCTTCCTGCCATGAATCACATTTCACTCTTCTTAAAGCATTTTCATTGTTCCCAGTCCCCACCCCAATGAGTAGGGTAAACATTATAACCTGTTTTCTGAGACTTGGACCAAGTAGACAAAGATTTTCCAGGATTGACTTCTCTCTATATAAGAACGTACATATAAAATGGAAGGAAAAACATTTTCACCATTTTCCACTATCAATATTCAAAAAGCTTTTCTTTATTGTAAATTAATAAATAATAAAGAAGAAGTTGGTCTCTGTCAGCACCCAACATTCTTCCAGTAAAAACTCATTTTATTTCTGCTTCTGAATAAATTATGGAAGTTTGACAACTATATGATGGGGTTTCTTTTCCTTTTACCAATTTTTGTACCATATGCAGAATCAATGTTCAAAAGTAAGTTTCTATGTCTTGGTTATATCAAGCTTTTTTAGTCTGCCTTCTGTTTTTAAAGCCCTCCATATCTCTGCACATGGTGATTATTAGGGATGGAACTTTCAATTGGGAATTTCCAGTGAGAATTTCAATTTCAGATTTTTTGGTTTTGGTTCTTTATGAATTTTGGATCTTGTTTTGGTTTGGGATTTTTCTACCATTGAAGTCAATGGGAACATGCTGCAATGCAAAAAACTGAAACCAGCGCAATGCAAAAAAACCAGAAACAAAATCAATGTAAAAGAACTGAAATGCCTAAACTGAAAAAAATCCAAAATTTCAGATCAATCTGAAACTGCCATTTTTGGACAATTTCAGTTCTATTCTAAACTGAAATTCCCACCCCTAGTGATTAACCACATTAATCACATTTGGTTTTTCAGGACCGAAAGCTTAATCTATTTAACATGTTCAGCTCAAACGTAAAAATGAATTTATGTTTTCATAAAGTCATTTTTAAACCATACTACTGTGTGGTAATTATAGGTATCCAGTGTTAACAGATGAGAGCCTGTTAACTGAAGTCTGGGGTTGCTCCATGAAGCCCCCACACAGTCACTACTGACAAGATTCACGTGATGAACTGAACAGATAGGCAGGTGTTCCTCCCTGCTGCATGCCACCCCACCTCATCCCCCTCCACCATCGAGACACGGTCACTACCCAGACTGGTCTAGGTGCTTCACCAGGGACAGGGGCAGAGGACTGTGCTTACCTGGCCTGGGTGCATGCACCAAAACAGCTGATTGAGGGAGCCTGGAGAAGAGTGCTTCTCCCACCACCCTGAAGAGCTGTTGGGTTGCTGAGGTGAGCATGCTCTTCTGAACCCCCAATCAGCTGTTTGGTGATCAGGATGAGGATACTCCTCCAGGTCTGATCTTCGTACCTCACCTCATGGTGGGGCTGGACAGGGCCTAACAGACAGGAGGTCACGTGTTAGCACGGCTGAGGGAGCCTTAGCCCAGGCTACATTGCCAACCTTCTCTGGACAATGCATCCTTTGGCAGAGGTGGATGTGGGTGAACATCTGGCAGCCACCAAGCTGACAAGCAGGTGACGTTCAGGCTACTGTCTCATTTGTTTTCAATGAATGACTACTACCATAGCTTCTTCGCCTCAATCCCAAGTTACAGATATTTGGTTAGTGAATCAAAGCCAAAGTAGAGGGAAAGACACACTCAGCCCCAGACAATTTCCTCAACAGACTATCAGAAGAATACTCAAGAGATACCCAAATTATTAGTTAGGTATAAATGGATAAAAACTGAACAGCTCTTATTTGTAACAACAAATCAACTTGTTACCTCAGATAAGGAATACTTAGCTGAAAACTACTGCAGAATTCAAGCAGTTAATCTATAGAATATGTCTGTGAGGTTAATATCAGGGTTCTTGGAAATCTATTAACTAAGTGCAATTTCCTAGGTTGTAGCTCTCAAATTCAATACTATTCTCCTGTGTAGCTGCCTGCTTCCCTCCTCCTGGCTTGCTCTCTTTCATTTCCCCCAAGAACCCTTGCTCTCTTTGCCAAAGAGGCTGGAAGGGGGAAAAAACAAAAAGGTAGCTGTTCCAAGGTAGCTGATGTCAAGGATTCACTCTGCCCAAATATCAGGAAAACACATGGAATGAAAACTTGAAGAGTTTATATTTAAGCTAATTTCTGCGAAGACAAGTAACCCTTCGCCGCCGCCTCTAGCGGTGAGGGGCGATTGTCTCGCCCCCCCCCCCCTTTACCACGAGGGATGGTGAGCTGGGGGGTCATCCCCTCAGGCCCGCGGCTGGAGGATGTGCTTCCCCGCCCCCGCCTTCCGCCGCATTNGGGCCAATCCCAGAGTTATAGTGATAACTTCGTTAAGGGTGCTGGACCCAATTCACTTGAGTGAATTCCCCCCACCATTACAATTTCGGACAGAGAATTGATTAAATAAAGAGTGCGGCCTTTTAAAATCCAACCTATGGTTGTCGTGTCATCTTTGGGGGAGGGGGGGTGCGCCGACAAGGAACTTTTCCTAGTGGTTGTTCCCCTCTTATCAGGGCTCTTTTATCCTAGTTCCAGTCAGGGTTTTAGTTAAGCCTGAGGATAACCTGGAGTAGTTCTCCCTTTTATGTGGATTCTAGTGAGGTGCCCAAGAATACCAACTGAAAGAGGAGATAATTCTCTGAAAAATGAGAACTCTCACCTACTGACATCCAACCAGAGTCCTAACACAGAGTACAAACTGGTCAGGTTCATAGCTATCATCAAGCAAAGAGGTTAAGTTGAGCCCTGGTCCTGGGCTCTAGGAAGGGAGGGAACCCTACTGCAAGTGGCTTGAGCACTGCTAGGAAATTTTCAGAGTGGGCAGGGGACGGAGCAGGTCTAGCACTGCTCCCACCCACTCTGAAGGTTTTCTAGCAGCGCTCAGGCTGCTTGCAAAAAACCCTACCAATCAGTAGTGGAAGGGATGGAATTCTGGCCCAGTCCTTGTCCACTCGTAAAACTTTCTTTCTGGTGGGTTTCGCTGTCATTTTCAGTGGGGCTCATAGGGAGCCAAGGCTCTGCCACTACCTTTGCAGGAGAAGGCCAAATCTAGCAGGAGCCCACTTGCAAAGGCTGTTGCTTAGGGGAACCCACTGTCTTGCCCTTAGGGGGGAAACATAATTTGGACATGAGCCCAGGCCCGCCACAGCCTTGCTACATCACTGAAAAAAGGTTTTTGGAAAACTCCTATTTACTGGAAGCATTTGTCATTCTTCTTTCTGTATGCATACTTTTCCTTCTTCCCACTAGCAACTGGAAACAGTCTAAGGTGTGCAGGAAAGTCACAGAAAGTACACTGGCTGATTTGAATTGGTTACAAAGAGAAAAGGAACGCAGATTCTTTACAAAAAGAATCTCTTGATCTAAATGGGCCTCATGTTTCAATTCCTTTCCACCTTTGGCACCAGGCTGCCTCACACATCTTATTTAATTTATATTTATTTATTTTTGCATTTATATGCTGCCCCCTCCTGCACAAGCAGCTCGGGGTGGCTGACAACATTTTAAAACGTATACAATTATAAAATTAACCCCCCCATTAAAATAATACCACAATAAAACCCCCAACTTAGCCCAACCCACCCATCCCGTCTCCCTCGAACAAGGCCCGGAACAGCCAGGTCTAACACTGTCTATGAAAGGGGGGAGGTCTACGACTAGGCGGATCTCCAACGGGAGAGAGTTCCACAGCCACAAAGTAGCAACTGAGACCGCCCTCCTCATGGTTGAAACCCGGGGAACCTCAAGGAGGGTGCCCCCATACAACCAGTGGCCGATCCAGAATCCGGAAGGTGAGGTGATCCTACAGATAGGTGGGGCCCAAGCCGTTTAGAGCTTTAAAGGTCAAAATTTACCAACTGAATCCCATGAGAAACTTTCCATGATTTTGCTGCATTAGTATAAGATAAACATACTAGCTATATTCACCCAGATCATCCCATTTATCCTTTTTAGATATTGGCATGTTAGCTGTATCTACATGTCTGGAAAAAAAAACCCAGTATTCCCAGATTTGTAAAAACTGAGATGTTCAGGAAATTATTTTAAAACATTTTGAGCCAGTTATAATATCTTCTAATTTATTTATTTTTTTAAAAAAACATGTTGAGCCGTAGCCATTGATATTCAGTATCCTCAACAGACTCCACCACCACACGGAAGGAATACACAGTTGTGACATCTATGGCTGCTGATGCCAAGGCTGCTGTCTGAGGTGAGAGGGGAGTGAGTGGTCCAGGACGCAGGGCTGCGAAAGGTTCTGTGCAGCCAGCTGGAAGGAGAGAAGTTGGCTTACTCAAAACACGCAGAGAGAGAAAGGCTGTTTTTACACAAGAGGATCCCACTAATGCCCACGCAAATGTGGTTCCATCCATGTGCATGCCACAGCTGGTGAGTGGGGATGCGTGCGCGCATGCTCCTGCGACCCATGCAACCCCACTCACGGAGTAACTGGTGAAAATGGAGGTTGCTTCGTGAGTGGGGATGCGTGGGGAGTGGGTGTGCGCCGGCACCCATGTGCCGCCAATGCTCCAGCAAGCACACCCTTCCCCCACGCTCCCGCAGCTAGTATAAAAAAGGCCATAGTGTACACACATTAAAATTTACCATGCACATGTGATAGCATATGATGGTGAATGCCATGTGGGGAGATCAGGCTGTCCCTGCCCCTTAGTTTGGACTATGTCCCCCATTGCTAGGATGTCATTTTTCCAGAGCAGAAGCAGAACTATCCATTAATTAAATATTCCTAGATGTTTCGGTTGGACATTTAATCATTCATTCAGTTCAGTACCGTAGACTCCTCATGAAATGGCAGAAATAAATCTCTCCATCTTTTCCTGGTTCTGATGAGTTTAGTTCCGCTATCGTTTCTCTAAAATGAGCAAAACAAATGGATTAGCATTGTGTCATGGATGTTTAGCCATCCATTTCTTGTCAGTTCACAGAAGCTTATTTTCAGTCCCATCACAACTTCTCTCGGGAGAATCAGAGAAGCTGTGGGCCAATAGTAGTCTTAACTTTGTAGTCTGAAAAAGCAGGAACAGAATAACACTTATGGGCTGGTTCTTTGTTGCTCTCAGCCCATCTCGCACTACTTCATAAATCTCATTTACTCATGTTTTCGCATCAGAAATTAATCTTACCCTTGATGAATACTATGCAGATTTAATTCTGAAAATCAATGCCACATCATCTGATTTGTGAAAGCTATCTCAAGTCACTTAGAAGAGCAGCAAACACTTTATAATGACTGATCTGGTCCTGTTGATTTTTTAAAAATTTCACAACAATACTCAATTCAAAACAAAAAGCCTCGAAACACTACACCCATGAACATTTTTTAGTTTACAAACCTCTGCATGAACAGCTACTTTGTACAAATCTGAATTAATATACAGTATTGCAAAAATCTTTAGACTGCGCTAAAAAATATGAGACACAGTAAAAATAGCCATGTGGGTGGCACAGCAGCTCACCAACCTGGGGCAGGAAACCACAGCCAACATGGCCCAGGTTGGGGAGGGGCAATAATGAAACATGCTCAGGGATGGAGAGTTGTCCCACTGCCCGCATGGCCTAGGTAGGACAGGGAGGGAGCTAAACAAACGTGTGTGGGTGGCCCATCCCCGCTCCCGGTGCCTCGCCCCCCCTCCCCCCGCCATGATGTAGAGACATGGCAGCCTCTATCCAGAAGTCTGTATGACAGGGCTGAACACACGTGTTTTCTGAGGATGCAGCCCAGGTTAGCCACTTACCCACCCCAGTGTAGTACCGGGCTAACGTGGCAGCTCAAAGAGATGTGCTGGTGGGTCCCAGGCCAAAGCAGGCTACTGACACAACAGTTTCTACCCAAAGTTTGGGGAGAAAATCTTATCTTTTGTTTTCTTCACTTCATAGAAGTGCTCCAATTTTTAAGGTGCCCATATCCTTGCTGTCTAAATGGCAAAAATATTTATGAAGAAAACAAAATGTTAAGCATGGCCTTTTAATCTGATTTTCCAGAGTTTCTGCAGGCATAAATGAGCATTATTTCTGAACATATTGCAATATATTGACTATGTATGTTTGATATTTGTGTCTGAAGAGATGGAAACAAAATCGGTCAGGCGATATCTTTTATTGGACCAAATGTAGGTGGTGAAATTAGGTAAGCATAATTTGCATAATTTAAATTAAGCACAGGGCCTCTCCTCATGAAACAAGTTAGTGAGACAGCCACCCTCTCTATTTGTGTCTGAATGCAGTCAGACTTCAGTTTAGTCTGATTTCAAAGAGTGGCATTCTGATCTGGCGTGTTCTCTTGAGGCAGCGGTCTTCAAACAGAAGAAATCATGCTTACTTGATATGGGTCACCTGCTGGTCCAAAAGTCATGCATGACCTAAGGTTTTACATTTCCCACATGAACTATTGCTTGCTACGTTTGGCCAACAGCATTAGCGAATGGGTAATTTTCTTATACTAACATTGTTTTTGTTAAATTTGGTTTGAATTTCAGAAGATGATTCTTCTTTAATTAGGTGGTTTTTCTGCCCAGGCATTGGAAAACTCTGTGCCTGTGGGTATTTTCAGACGTGACACGATCACAGTGAACCACGGTCAATACCCACATAGGGCCAAAGTGCCCTGAACGTCTGTTAGGCGGCCGCCAGATGTTCACCACAGTCGATTCCCACATGGGGTCAATTTCAACCACGCTTCTGGGGCTCCCCGCTGGACAATCCCTGAAAGTGTGGTCAAAGAGATGCCCAGCGGGAACCAACAAAAAGTAATGTCTGGTCGGAGACCACGGTCCAGAATCCCCAGCGGGATTCCGAGCCGTGGTCAAATCGGGTGGGTGCTGCGGCCGCATTGGCCACGGCGCCCGCCCATCTCCCCAGAGGGTGGGCAGCGTGGGAGCGTGGGGCCGTGCGGCCACACGTTGCGCCGCACGGCCCCACCCTCTCACCAATTCCCCGCCGGGATCAGTCGGCATGTCTGTTGGACGTGCCAGAGTGATCCCGGTGGGGAATCATCTGGGTAATTCTGGGACACGGCGAATGCCACCCCGTCTCATCTGAAATCACCCTGTGATAGCTTGATCACTGGAGAAGAAGATCAGAGAGTTGAACATCATCTATGCAACAATGCTGATAAGTCCATCAGCTCAGGTTTTCCAACTTTGATCCATCATATAGTTGTCTTCTGCTCCTCTGAAACTGACTTCCTTTTTTTAAATTATTATTATTATTGTTTATTTTTTACTTTAGCCATGCTCTCTGGGGAGCCTAAATTCCACTCTGCTTTTCTCTTTCCAGCCACATTCAAAGCTGAAATGTTTACAAGAAGACAGAATGTGAAAACAAAAAACAACAACAAAAGAACACCTTGAACATTATAACTCTGATTGCTACTCTGCTCCTCATAATGGTCCCAGCAGGAAATTTTGTTTCTCTACTCCATTCCTGCAGAGAGGAAATGGAATTGGCAAAAAATGCATTGAAGAGTTCTGAGGGAGATACCTATTTTCTCTCTAATTTAATTCCTGTAATGAATCCAATGAAATTCAGCACAAGAATCTTTGAAAGTGCTAACTAAAATTGTTCATTTTATAATGGACAAATATCAGAAGATTCAGAGATTCCTATATGGAAAATTATAACAAATTGTCTAAGAACGAATTTATTAATAGTATAAGCCAAAAAGCACCAATTGTATAAATAATCAAAAAGGGAAAGAATAAAAGTCCATGTTAGAGTGTTTTCTGAACACTAGAGGTCTAGTCTGAGAGGCAGGGCAAGACACTGTACTCACATGAAATAAGAAACAGTCACTTCTCCAAGGAGATTGCATTCTAAATGAATTTATCTAATCCACAAAATGGAATCTCGACTAGTGAAATTCAACTAAAGAGGGGCATATGACAGGGAGTACTCTATCCCCACCTTTTTTTTTTTGTTCTTACAAAAGACATTTGGCAGAACGAATGAGGAAAAGTGAACACATTCATGGGGTCTGAAAACCAAACCAAACCAACAACAACATGCTAATCTGTAAGACTGCACTGTACGCGGATGATATACTGTTATACATAACCGATCTAGAGGAAGGAGTCAGTCCCTCAACCTCTTATGGAATCTAAGCTATTCAACAATATGTCAGGATGTAAGGTGAACCTTCAAAAAACTAAATCGATACCAATTCATTTAACAGTACAAACTGAAGAGGGGTTGAAGAAAAAATGTCCACTCTTTGGGTATCAAGGAAGATTAATTACTTAGGCATTTAAACAACTGTATTTATAGAAGAACTATACAAAATAAATATAAGTACCAATTGCTGTATGATTTTAGGCAAATTAATTATATATTAGCCAGTTAGGAAGACGATGTGTGACCAAGTCAAGATGAACTGGTCGCCAAAGATATTTCATTTCTTGCATATGCTTCCCAAATTGCAATTTCAGATAGTTTCTTTCAAAAAGGTTTAATACATTTTCCACCAATTTGTTGAGGGGCATTAAACTCTTCATATTGCAAAATTATATATTGAAATCATCTTCAGTGGAGGGAGATATTGGTTTACCTAGTTTCAAACGTTATTATTGAGATTCTAATTTTAGGACTCTTTCAGACTGCTATACAAATAAAAGTGAATGTCACTGGGTAAATGGAAGCAGATTTAACAGAGACAAAAGTTCTCTAAAACATTGTCCCGGTTACCCATGTGACTTTTTACCAGGGGCGGCTGGTGGGTGTTGAGGTTGGAGGGGCAGTAAGGCGAGCCGGCGAGCCGGTAGGCGGAGCCAGAGCAACGGTAGGCGGAACCAGGGCAACGGCAGGCCGCATAATCCAGCAGCAAGGAATTCCAAGGGTTAATGTTGGATGGACATTACATTACTTAATCAAACAATTTCAGTTAGGTTAGGCAGGTTTAAAAGCACGCAGACAACCTTAAACCTCACTTACAAGCAGTTTTAGCAAAGACACACACACGCAGCAGAGGTTAAGAATGCTGCTTCAGAAAGAAGGGCCTTGCTGCATGTATGTTGGAGGGACCCCAATCCCTGCTTCAGAAGTCGCTTCTGAAGGAGTATTTTTGCCCTCTGCTGCATGTGTGTTTGTGTGTTGGGGGGAATTTCAAGGCCCATGAATCACCAGACTCACAGGTACATCTTGGGATCTCAAAAGCACCCCACTTCCAGCATTATGAACACACCTAACTTCCTAAGATCGCCAGACTGCCAGTTACATCTCAGGATTTCCAAAGCACCAAATTTTCAGCATTGTGAACATACCTAGCTTCCTAAGATCGCCAGACTGTCAGTTAAATCTCGGGATTTCAAAAGCTCACTTTTATCAGAAGCATCACATTTACAGCATTTAATACTCCACATCATGACATCAAGTGAACAAAACCACAGGGAGGAAAAGCCTATGAGGATGGGGTGCAGGGGGGGAGGAAAAGTCTATGGGGATGGGGTGCGGGGAGGGAAAAAGCCTATGGGGATGGGGTGCAGGGTGATGGTGGGGGAAGAGCCTATGGAGATGGGATGCAGGAGGGGGGGAAGCCTATGGGGATGGGATGCAGAGGGTGCGGGAAAGAGCCTATGGGGATGGGATGCAGGGTGAGGGGGAAAAGAGCCTATGGGGATGGGATGCAGGGGGGGGGAA
>QEPC01009197.1:1221150-1232584 GCA_003113815.1 Sphenodon punctatus | reverse complement strand
GGGGGGGGGGGGGGGGGGGGGGAGACCTTAGGTTTTTTTTTGTAATTACCCACGTATCCTGGTCTCCTCCGCGGAGGAGGAGATCTAATCTAGATCCAATATTTAGAGGATAAATAACTGCTCCCTATTTACTTGTTCAGTGCAAGTGTTTAAAAGGGTAAATAACTGAATCCCTATTTACTTGTTCAGTACAGTACTTGTTCAGTTTCAGTACAGTCAGGCTGTAAATCGCAACATATTCTGTCTTGAAGGGCTGACTACTGAAGTGGGAACCTATATAAACCAAAACCAATAGCACTCATTTGTCCTATTAGTTGCATAATGCTACGTTTATGGGTACAAACAGATGAAATCAGAGGGTAACTGAAATTGACAACATTTCCATTTTAAATTAAGTAGTTTCTCACTCACAAAGACAATACAGTGTTCACCAGAGGGAAAACTGAACTTCAGGATAGATACAGCATACACAGAAACCACATGGAAAAGAATTACTGCAAATATTTTTAAGACTTTGCAAGGTACAAATGAAGCTAAAATTAAAAAAGCAATTGCAACATGGGAAAATGCCTTGAATGTTCAGCAAGAAAGGAAAGAATAGGCAGGCATATTTAGACATACAGAAGACGTTCTGTGATGGCCTGAGATTAATTTTTTTTTTTTTTACAAAACCCTATTATATTCCAGTGCAGCTATGGTCACCGAAACTGAGAAACAACAAAAGACTGCTGGAGCGAGCATGGAAAGAAGGATACCTTTGGAACATACCCTGTGAGCACTGTCCCAAATTAAAACCCTTTCGGACAAAAATAATATAATAATTCATTTTTATATTTATATTATATATATAAACAAAGATAACCAAATTAAATAATTAGATAAATATATAATTGTATATATTATATACAATATATAAATAATATATTATAAAAATAATAAAAAATAATCAGAGGATAATAAGCAACATAAACATTGGTTTAATAATACTTGGATTTAATAACCCAACTATCCATGATAATGAGCAAAATAAGAAAACAATTAAAATGTTGCTTGTTAACAGGTAATGCGATATTCTGAGCCTGGAAATTGATCCTCCCTCCCTCTTATGAGCAATGATTCCTGTAAGCGTGGCATATAACAGAGATATACAAATTAGCATATACCTTTCAAAATAATAGACTGAATGATATTGATATTTAAGAGATGAGCTTAGTCCTGTAACTTATAGACTGGACTGAAAGCTAATCATTAAGATTTCTAATTCACTGCGTTCATTTTTACTTGGGCTGGGTCATTATCACCGGGTCAAAGGAGAAGAGGAAGGGAATAGCTGCAACAGCTTCTGCAAGTTACTGCTGTTGAGCCACACCCTTTTGTAGAGATGTGCGAACGCGGTTCGGACGTTCAAAGTTGGGCCCGAACTCAGCCAGTTCAGACGCCTGAACCGAACAGCCGAACCAAATGTCAAAAACCCTGAACAGTTTGGGCGCGTTCGGATGAGTTCGGGCGCGTTGGGGTGGAAAAAACCTGTCTGGCAGGCCCAGGGAGGGGGCGGGGCAGCTGAGGATCAGACTTCCTGGCCCCAGGGGTGGAGAGAGGCTTGGACTAGCCGCCAGCCTGCCCAATCACCATCCCTCTTTTCCTCAGACCACTGGCGTCTCAGTCTGCAATTGGCCACAGGCTAGGCTGCACGGAGCCAATGGGGCTTGTGGTAAGGTGGGCGCAGCAAGTAACCAATGTCATTGCCCTCCCCCCTTCCAATTCCTTCTGAGCTAGCCACTGATCCTGTCAGCAGGAGTTTTCAGAAGTCTCCCTCTCCCAGCAGTTTGTCTTCCTAATCCATTGCCATCCTCCTCCTATTTCACCCATTTCCACCCATTTCCCTCCATAATTTCATTTATTTAGATTAGATTAGATAGATTTAGGTGTTATTTTGTATTTTTTACTCCTCCCGCATTCTTTCTCCCTATCCTCCATTGAATCCTTCCCTCCTCCCTGTATATATTCCATCCCTGATTCCCTTCCCTTGTTTTTGAATTTATGTAGAGTAGAATTAGATGGATTTAGCTTTCATTTCAGGTACCCTGTGTTGTTTGTTGTGACCTGTCTGTGCCCCCAATCCCTGGGTGGGTGGGTAGATAGATAGATAGATAGATAGATAGATAGATAGATAGTTGTAGGAGTTAGCTTAGTTATAAAGATAGAGATAGTGTAGTGATTCAGTTTTAATATTTTATAGTGTGTTTGTAGGACTAGGCCTTTGTAGATATAATATTCCATTTAGTTCCATAGGTTTTAGAATAGTTAACAGCAGTTAGAGTTAGTGTAGATATATATAATATTAGATTCCAAATTTGAATAAATAAACAAAAAAAATATTAAATATTCCTCTGCATTCTTTGGGTGGGAGAAATGGAGAAGGGAAGCAGGAGAGGCCAGTCTGCCACCCGTAAGGCAGGCAATAGGGCACGTGGCAGAGGCCGTGCCAGCAGAGTGGCAGCAGGCATCACCAGCAGCCCGAGCCCATTACCACATCCCAAACTGCACAGGTCTGATTTTGGCAGTCAGGCTTCAGAGGCTCCCAGCAGTGGCATTAGGGGTGTGGTTTTGCATCGCCTCCTGGCAGTGTCCTCCATTGCCACGCAGGGCANGGGGGAGACCTTAGGTTTTTTTTTGTAATTACCCACGTATCCTGGTCTCCTCCGCGGAGGAGGAGATCTAATCTAGATCCAATATTTAGAGGATAAATAACTGCTCCCTATTTACTTGTTCAGTGCAAGTGTTTAAAAGGGTAAATAACTGAATCCCTATTTACTTGTTCAGTACAGTACTTGTTCAGTTTCAGTACAGTCAGGCTGTAAATCGCAACATATTCTGTCTTGAAGGGCTGACTACTGAAGTGGGAACCTATATAAACCAAAACCAATAGCACTCATTTGTCCTATTAGTTGCATAATGCTACGTTTATGGGTACAAACAGATGAAATCAGAGGGTAACTGAAATTGACAACATTTCCATTTTAAATTAAGTAGTTTCTCACTCACAAAGACAATACAGTGTTCACCAGAGGGAAAACTGAACTTCAGGATAGATACAGCATACACAGAAACCACATGGAAAAGAATTACTGCAAATATTTTTAAGACTTTGCAAGGTACAAATGAAGCTAAAATTAAAAAAGCAATTGCAACATGGGAAAATGCCTTGAATGTTCAGCAAGAAAGGAAAGAATAGGCAGGCATATTTAGACATACAGAAGACGTTCTGTGATGGCCTGAGATTAATTTTTTTTTTTTTTACAAAACCCTATTATATTCCAGTGCAGCTATGGTCACCGAAACTGAGAAACAACAAAAGACTGCTGGAGCGAGCATGGAAAGAAGGATACCTTTGGAACATACCCTGTGAGCACTGTCCCAAATTAAAACCCTTTCGGACAAAAATAATATAATAATTCATTTTTATATTTATATTATATATATAAACAAAGATAACCAAATTAAATAATTAGATAAATATATAATTGTATATATTATATACAATATATAAATAATATATTATAAAAATAATAAAAAATAATCAGAGGATAATAAGCAACATAAACATTGGTTTAATAATACTTGGATTTGATAACCCAACTATCCATGATAATGAGCAAAATAAGAAAACAATTAAAATGTTGCTTGTTAACAGGTAATGCGATATTCTGAGCCTGGAAATTGATCCTCCCTCCCTCTTATGAGCAATGATTCCTGTAAGCGTGGCATATAACAGAGATATACAAATTAGCATATACCTTTCAAAATAATAGACTGAATGATATTGATATTTAAGAGATGAGCTTAGTCCTGTAACTTATAGACTGGACTGAAAGCTAATCATTAAGATTTCTAATTCACTGCGTTCATTTTTACTTGGGCTGGGTCATTATCACCGGGTCAAAGGAGAAGAGGAAGGGAATAGCTGCAACAGCTTCTGCAAGTTACTGCTGTTGAGCCACACCCTTTTGTAGAGATGTGCGAACGCGGTTCGGACGTTCAAAGTTGGGCCCGAACTCAGCCAGTTCAGACGCCTGAACCGAACAGCCGAACCAAATGTCAAAAACCCTGAACAGTTTGGGCGCGTTCGGATGAGTTCGGGCGCGTTGGGGTGGAAAAAACCTGTCTGGCAGGCCCAGGGAGGGGGCGGGGCAGCTGAGGATCAGACTTCCTGGCCCCAGGGGTGGAGAGAGGCTTGGACTAGCCGCCAGCCTGCCCAATCACCATCCCTCTTTTCCTCAGACCACTGGCGTCTCAGTCTGCAATTGGCCACAGGCTAGGCTGCACGGAGCCAATGGGGCTTGTGGTAAGGTGGGCGCAGCAAGTAACCAATGTCATTGCCCTCCCCCCTTCCAATTCCTTCTGAGCTAGCCACTGATCCTGTCAGCAGGAGTTTTCAGAAGTCTCCCTCTCCCAGCAGTTTGTCTTCCTAATCCATTGCCATCCTCCTCCTATTTCACCCATTTCCACCCATTTCCCTCCATAATTTCATTTATTTAGATTAGATTAGATAGATTTAGGTGTTATTTTGTATTTTTTACTCCTCCCGCATTCTTTCTCCCTATCCTCCATTGAATCCTTCCCTCCTCCCTGTATATATTCCATCCCTGATTCCCTTCCCTTGTTTTTGAATTTATGTAGAGTAGAATTAGATGGATTTAGCTTTCATTTCAGGTACCCTGTGTTGTTTGTTGTGACCTGTCTGTGCCCCCAATCCCTGGGTGGGTGGGTAGATAGATAGATAGATAGATAGATAGATAGATAGATAGTTGTAGGAGTTAGCTTAGTTATAAAGATAGAGATAGTGTAGTGATTCAGTTTTAATATTTTATAGTGTGTTTGTAGGACTAGGCCTTTGTAGATATAATATTCCATTTAGTTCCATAGGTTTTAGAATAGTTAACAGCAGTTAGAGTTAGTGTAGATATATATAATATTAGATTCCAAATTTGAATAAATAAACAAAAAAAATATTAAATATTCCTCTGCATTCTTTGGGTGGGAGAAATGGAGAAGGGAAGCAGGAGAGGCCAGTCTGCCACCCGTAAGGCAGGCAATGGGGCACGTGGCAGAGGCCGTGCCAGCAGAGTGGCAGCAGGCATCACCAGCAGCCCGAGCCCATTACCACATCCCAAACTGCACAGGTCTGATTTTGGCAGTCAGGCTTCAGAGGCTCCCAGCAGTGGCATTAGGGGTGTGGTTTTGCATCGCCTCCTGGCAGTGTCCTCCATTGCCACGCAGGGCACTGGAAGGCCTGCAGTCCAGAAGGCTGTGGCTGCTGCAGGAACAGGTGCAGGTGCTTCAGGGGCAGGATCCAAAGTCCATCATGGGCCACCATCGTCCCCCATTATTGATGTCATCCCCAGTAGTCCGATCTCTGGGCAATGGAAGCAGGGAGAGGAGCAGCAGTAGTAGCAGCAGCTATAGGGGGCACAGGGAGTGTGGCAGCAGCATGGGCAGTGGATCAGACTCAGGGTCCCAGTACTCCCCTTTGTGGGGGGACATATGTCAGATTGGGGACAGCAAAGCAGACACTAGTCCTGCGGAGGAGATGTCTGGTGCTGAGACGATGGCTGTCCCTCCAAGAGATGCGTCACCACATGTTCTGCTCCTTCCAGCAGCGTTGTCAGCGGTGCGTCACCTGGTGCGAGCCAGAAGGCAGGAGGGGGCAAACAATCCTCCGTATGGGCGCATTTTAAGTTGGTGCGGGCGGATGATCCCAGGGAGGTGCAGTGCACTTTGTGCCAGAAGGTGGTGAAGCGTGGGCAGGTGCTCAGCCCATCGGCAGCTTCAGAACATGAAGGGTGGCATGGCTTTCAACTGAAAACCACGTGCATGTTGCGGTAAATTATCGTGCTGGATGGGCAGCCCTTCTCAGTGGTCAGGGGCATGGGTTTAGGCACCGGATTGGCTTCCTGGCATCCCAGTTTAAGTTGCCCTTGCGCACCACCCTGAGTCGGCAGGTGGTGCCAGCCTTGTACTGGGCTTTAAAGGAGCGGGTGAGGGAGCAGCTGGCAGGGGATGGGAGTGCCACTGTCCACTTCACCACTGACCTGTGGTCCTCCAGAAATGCACAGCACACCTACCTGGCAGTGACAACACACTGGTGGCAGGACCGAAGGCAGCTTTCGGGAGTGGCAGAAGGGGTTCCGAAGCAGGGTATGGGGGCCCTGCTTCAGGCGGAAGTAATGAACGGCCCCGACACCGCTCGGAACATCGAGGCAGCCCTGACCGCCATGATGAGGGAGTGGGTCACGCCTGGTGCACCCTTCACCAAGGGATGCGTGGTGACGGACANGGAGTGGGTCACGCCTGGTGCACCCTTCACCAAGGGATGCGTGGTGACGGACAACGCGGCCAACATACTGAGGGCAGTCCATGACGGGGGGCTTCACCAGCATCCCTTGCGTAGCACACTACCACCACACCTGGTGGTCAGGGACGATCTGGGCTTGGGTGAGAAGGGGACTGGGGCAGGCACCCTTAGCTCCCTGATCAATTGGGGAGGAAGCTAGCCGGTTTCTTTAACTGGAGCGTGAAGGGCAGCAACCTCCTCCGGGCAAAGCAGGCAGAGCAAGGCTCCCTAGTGCACCGGCTGGTACAGGATGTGTCCACCCAGTGGAATTTGAAGTTCCTGATGCTCAAGCGGCTTCTCGAGCAGAAAGCCGCCTTGCATCAGGTTCATCTGGTGACGGATAGCGGGGCACTTCCAGGGTACAATGGAGTGGAATGGAAGATCCTGGCTCACACAGTCTTTGTGTTGAGACCGTTCCTGGCCGTGACGGAGACCATCAGCTCCTCCATGGCCACCATTAGTTAGGTGACCCCTTTGGTCCAGAGTCTGCACAGGAGGCTGGATGAGATTATCCAGGGGCAGGATTGTGGCCCTCAGGGAAAGAAGCTGGTGGCTGAGGTGGTTGCCCTAGTGCGGCAGCTGAAGGCACTGTTCGATGAGCTCCTGCAGTGGGAGGAATATGTTTTGGCAACCATGCTGGACCCCAGGGTCAAGGGCAGCGTGGCACGCCAGACAGTGCTCTATGAGCACTGAAAGGGTGACCTGGTGAAGAAGGTCCAGCAGTCAGAGCAGGTTCTTGAGAGTGCGTGGTGGCGGTAGCAGCAGGACACCACTGGGGATGGTGGGAATGGGAGAAACAACTCCTTTCAGCTGGCGGGGTCTATCCCTGCCCCTAGCCCTAGCAGTGGCAGCATCAGGCTGAGCAGCAGCAGCCCCCCTATTGTGAGCAGCAGCTCATATGTGCAGGGCACTCTGGTGAGCATGGGCTCGTGCACAGCAGGGCAGGCAGCATGGCTGAGGACAGTGGTGGAGGTGGTGCCCAGGCAGAGTTATGTGAGGGAGTATGACAGCGCCTCAGTGGCAGTGGAGAGCTACCTGGAGGAGGAGCCATGCATCGAACTCAGAAGCGACCCCTTGGCCTACTGGGCTGGCAAGACCAACGTGTGGCCGGCCCTGTCCAAAGTGGCCAAGGGTCTCTTGTCCTGCCCACCAATGAGTGTCCCCAGCAAGCAAATGTTCTCTATGGTGAGGGACATTTGCTCGCCGCACCGCCTGAGAGCCAAGTTGGTGGAGCAGTTGCTATTCATCAAGGTGAACCTTCCGCTGCTTGGATTCCCTGAGCTGCCTCTGGACATGGATTGATGGGGCAGTGGCACACGCCATCCCGTGCCAACGGCAGTCTTGGGACAGGGCTCCTCCTCAATCTGGGCTGCAGCTGTGGTGCTTTACCTCCCTCCCAATGCCCGGTGCCCGCCCTGCCTCTCTCTCTCTCTCTCTCTCTGTGTGACTAGATGGCCTTGGCCAGCCTATCTGACTGACCTCTTGACGCCGGGTGGCATTGGAAAGCTGTAAGCCTGCCAGCTGGCCTCTGGCTAGATGATCTCGGCCCACCTATCTGACTGGCTCTCTCTCTCTCTGCACAGTCTTCACCAGCCTATCTGAGTGCCCTGCCAAGGTCCCAGCGTGCCTTCATACTGCCTCTCATGCCACGCTGCCTGTCTGCCCACCCAGGTTGCAAAGCTCAAAGCCTGCCTCAGCCTGCCTTCCGCCGCTCATGCCACGCTGCCTGTCTGCCCGCCCAGGTTGCAAAGTTCAAAGCCTTCCTCAGCCTGCCTTCTGCAGCTCATGCCACGCTGCCTGTCTGCCTGTTCAGGTTGCATAGCTCAAAGCCTGCCTCAGCCTGCTCCCCTCTCATGCCAAGGTGACTGTCTGCCTGCCCAGGCAACCCTGGGTGGTAATGTGCCCCACTGGCCTGGTAATCCCGCTGGTGCTGTCTGCTGATCCATGGGTGCTCTGCCCTGGCAAATCCAAATGTGCCCACGCAATCCTGCTGCTGCCATCCACGGCTGTATAGGAGCTCTTCCCTGGCAAATCCTACCATCCTGGCTCCATGGGCACAGGCAAACCCTGCTGCTGCCATCTCTGCTGTTCCACAGGTTCTGTGCCCTGGCAATCCAATTTCTGCTGCTGCTGCTGATGCTGCCTCTGCAGTGCCACAGGCTCTGTTCCCTGGACATCCAATCTATGATGCTGCTGCTGATGCCGCCTCTGCTGTGCCACGGGTACTGTGCCTGGGCAATCCACTGTTTGTCGCTGCTGCCAATGCTGTGCCCTGGGTTCTGTGTCCCGGCAATCCAATGTCCGCTTCTGCTGCCTCTGCTGTGTCATGGGTTCTGTGCCCGGGCAATTCAATGTCTGCTGCTGCTGCCACTGCTACACCATGGGTTCTGTGCTCCGACAATCCAATGTCCAATTCTGCTGCCTCTGCTGTGCCACGGGTTCTGTGCCTGGGCAATACAATGTCTGCTGCTGCCAATGCTGCCTCTGCTGTGCCACTGCACCAAGAAACAGCCACTCCAGCCCCAGGACCCACCCTCAGGGTTCTGGGGCCTATGTTCCAGGCATGGGCGGCTGTCCATCCACATTATCCAGAAGCTGCCATTCCAGTCCCAGACCCACCGTCAGAGTTCTGGGACTGTTATTCCGCTCACAGGGAGCCGTCATTCCACCGCATCAAGGAACAGCCAGCCACTCCAGCCCCAGGATCCACCCTCAGGATTCTGGGGCCCACGTTCCAGGCAGGGAGGAATGCCCATCCACATCATCCAGAAGCTGCGACTCTAGTCCCAGGACCCACCGTTAGGGTTCTGGGGCCGTCATTCCACTCACAGGGAGCCATCATTCCACCACATCAAGAAACAGCCAGCCACTCCGGCTCCAGGACCCACCATCTGGGTTCTGGGGCCTATATTCCAGGCAGGGAGGGCTGTTTTTCCACTTCACTGTCCACCAATGCTCCACCAATGCCAGCCAGCCTGCAACGTCAGGCCAAGTAGGGGTGCCAGCCACCGAGTCCTGGCTGGGCCTCTGCCACTGCTCCACCCATGCCAGCCAGCCTGCAATGTCCGGCCAAGTAGGAGTGCCAGCTGCAGTTATAATATTTTATTCAATTGCGTGACCACAGGTCATTACAAAAAAAACATAGCAATATGACCAAAGAGCTTTAACAACCAAAAAACTAGAACATACAAACCAACAAAAATAAAACCAGGGAAGTAAATAACACTTATGAACAAAAATAAGCATATGGGGGGAAATTTTAAAAACAGAGTATTCATCAGGTTCAATGCATAACAAGAAGAATCTGGGTCAACATTTACAAAGTTTTAAGGCCAAAGTGGCCATATTTAACAACATATCATGTGAGTTAGGAACCAGACATAGCTGAAGCAGCTGCAAAAAAGAAGAATGTGGATGAGAAACCAACGGCTAGCTGCAGTTACTGTGCCCTGGCAATCCAATGTCTGCTGCTGGTGCTGCTGGTATTGCATATCAGCCATTTGCTCCTCCCTCTTGTAGATGGGCATAGGTTGGATGAGTACGCCGGTGGGCGGGGGTTGAGTGTCCATGTGAGATTCACCACCAGGCAAGGCTTGACCAATCTTCAGTAGAGCTTCTTGAGATAGGTCGAGTACAATGCCAGCCTGCAACGCCCGGACAAGTAGGGGTGCCAGCCACCAAGCCCTGGCTAGGTCTCTGCCACTGCTCCACCGATGCCTAGCAGTCTGCAACGCCCGGCCTCTGCTGCTGCCGCTGGGTCTCAGACAGACAGCCATGCCCCCATGGGCACCCCCGGGGGCCAAGCGCTGAACCTGCCTTCCCGGGCAAGCTGGGGTGCCAAGCACCAAGCCTCTGCTGCTGCTGTTGCTGCTGTGTCTCGGACAGCCTGCCATGCTTCCACAGGCACCCCTGGAGTGCCCCAAGCCTCTGCCATGTCTGAACTTTCCAAACATTCAGGGGGGGTCCGAACTCCACAGGACCGAACCCACAAACCCGAACTAAGTTTTTAGTCTGAACGTCTGAACATCCAAACTCCGGTCTGTTCTCACATCACGACCGTTTTGTGCTTTGTTTCTATTCCTATATCCACGTATTTAAAGGGGGCCGAGTCTGGGGGCGGTGCTTACTGTCACTCCCCATTAGGCAGCTGTTCAGCAGCATTCAGGACGTGGGACTGGACAGCTTGCAATGCATGGAAGCAACTGTTAACTGTGCAAGAGCCCCCCCTTTCCAAATTCTCTACTTCATTGTATACTTTAAAGAATTGTTTAACTTTGGTATTTTATCGGGGGTATATTTATTTATTTTATATATATTTATTTATTTATTACATTTATACCTGCCCCTCCTGAAAACAGCTCGGGGCGGCTTCCAACCATAAAATATGCATAAAATACATATAAAATACTTTAAAACACATCAATAAAAATATTAAACAGGGCCCGGGCAATATTAAGACAATCAACTGGGAAGGGGAGATAAAAAGCCCAATTACCCCCCCTCCCCAAAGGCCTGGCCGAACAGCCAGGTTTTACAATTTAGCCAGAATGACAACAGGCTTGGGGTCAGGCGAGCTTCCTCCGTAAGGGAGTTCCAAAGGTGCGGCACGGCCACTGAGAATGCCCTCTCCATTGTGGCCCCCCGCTTAACGCGGGGGACCTCCAGGAAGGCACCCCCGGCAGACTGAAGGAACCGCTCTGGGGCGCGGAGGACGAGGCAGGCCCTGAGGTAAGAGGGGCCCAGACTGCGAAGGGCCTTATAAATCAGCACCAAAACCTTGAACCTAGCTCGGCATGCTATTGGCAACCAGTGCAGAGTCTGGAGCACAGGTGTAATGTGCTCCCGGTGACCCGTCCCCGAAAGGAGACGGGCCCCACATTCTGCACTAGCTGCAGCCTCCGAACCAGGAACAAGGGAAGCCCCACGTAGAGCGCGTTGCAGTAGTCCAGCCTCGAGGTGATGAAGGCATGGATAAGGGAGGCCAGGTCCGGGCTGCAGACGAACAGACGCAGTCTCCGCACCAGATGCAACTGGCGGAAA
>QEPC01009197.1:1206732-1220582 GCA_003113815.1 Sphenodon punctatus | reverse complement strand
AGAGATCTAGCAGGATGAGAAATGTTGAACATCCTCCATCCATCTCCCGGTGGAGGTCATCGACCAAGGCCACCAACGCCGTCTCAGTACCATAGCCAGGGCGGAACCCAGATTGAAACGGGTCCAGGAAACCAATGTTATCCAGGTGCATCTGGAGCTGGAGTGCCACCGCCCGCTCAATAACCTTCCCTAAAAAGGGAAGGTTAAAGACAGGTTGGTAACTGGCGAGTGCATCCACGTCCAAGGATGATTTCTTCAGCAGGGGGCGACAACCTCCCCTGCTGCAAAGACACGTTCACTACCCTCGCCAGCACCGTCCCCAACGTCTCCCTGGAGGCTTTCACCAGCCAGAACGGTCATGGATCAAGTTCACAACAAGTGGCCCTCACAGACCCCAAGACATCCACCGCATCGGCTGGCGTCACTTCCTGAAATTCCCCCCACGAAGCTGGACCGGACGGGGCCTCCATTCCCTCGCACTCTCCCCCTACTGCCCCTAATCCAGCGTCAAAAGGTATATGTGGGTTTGGAGGGTTGAAAGCATGGGTAACTATATTATGTTCTCTTTGGAAGAGAGGGGGTTTGGGAAGGGGAAGAGTATGGTTTTGCCACAGCCTGTTGTGAGATGATGGGTACAAATAAAGGAGGGCTGCTACTGCCTGTTGTGAAAGGGTATGGGCAAAGAGGGAGGGAAGGGAAATGTGGGGATAATGGACTCGTAGGAGCGGTTTAAAACATAATCGGTTTCATTTTTTTTGAATGGAAGTAAGGGAGGGTGAACAGAGGAGTTTTTGTATTTCTGTGTTTTAATTTGTATTATTTTTTTCTTTTACTGTAAGATGCTCTGAGTCCTTCTTATAAAAGGGTGGGTATAACTGAAATAAATAATAATAAATAATAATAATAATAGTTTATATTAAGTTAATGTTTTTTAATGGTTAAAAATGAAGAGACTGTAAATTATATATAAAATGCAGGTGTAAATTGTTCCAGATATATTGTTTTGTATATTTTATTCTTATGTAAATGTATGGCTACTCTCTAAGAAAAAAAGTTTTTAAAGAGACAGTGCTGAAACTTGGTCCTCGGAAACCTTCAGAATTCAGCAAGGATTCCAGTGCTCAGTTTGTATTTCCAAGTTCCAAAGTTCCTAGGACCAAGGGCATTCCCTGGAAAACTTCAGAAGCCTCCATCAAATACTGGCTGGTGCCACTACACGCGTGGCTGGAGTTGATCTTCTCAGAGCTAGAAAACAAAATTTAGTGCTATATTTGGTAGAAGGGGTATGCGAGGGGAGAGTTGAGTGATGGTAAGCCAGGTGGCAAGTTTTGTTTGGCTAACATGGAAAAATAAAATTGCCGCACAGTCATTTTCCATTCTCTTTGGTAAATTTGGCTGTGTGCTACACTGCTGATCTATAAGTAATTGGCCTGGCCTGGCCTTTCCTAAAACTAAAATGTAACCCCCATCCCTCCTGGCCTGGGGGGATGCTGGGGGATAGGGGTTATGTATGTTTTCCACCATGCCATGATTTTTTTAAAAAAACAATTGGGTGCCACATTGCTGGTGTCTCCTGCTTGATTGGCACCATGAGCAAGAGAGATCTCTCTGCCTGGCTCCACTTCCTCTTGCCTGGGCTGTTCAAGTTACCAGCAGCACACCAATGCCATGTCTTTTTAAAAAAATAAGCGTGTCTCACCTGCTTTTTGCACTACTTGGCACCATGAGGCCAGAGGGAACTCTGTATGGCTCCCCTCGCCTGGACTGTTCAAGTTACCAGTGCCGCACAAATGCTATGCCTTTTCTTAAAATAAGTGGGTGCCCCTGTGTGTGTATGTGAATGTCTAGTTTCTTTCTTGTGGGTGTTATAATTATGTCTTCTGGGCTGGCTGGCTTTTGGTAGGATTTCTGTATGCAGTTGCACTGTTTTGTGGGGTTGTGTTGTTGTCTTCTTTCTTACCAAGGCTATGGTGTGTCATAGTGCAGAGCCTAACTGTAAAGTGTAAAAGTAACTGCTACTTCTCTGCCCGCACCATGAGGCCAAACTTTATCTCTCTGCTTGGCTCCACTTCTCCTTGTCTGCGCTGTTTAAGTTACCGGTGCCCACCAAAACCGTGCCTTTTTAAAAAATAAGTGGATGCCGTTGGGGATGTGTGCGCATGTCTGGTTTCTTTCTTGTGGGTGTTGTATGCTGGACTGGCGAGCTTGGAATTCCTGCAGACAGTTGCACTGTTTTGTGGGGGTTGTTGTATTCTTCTTGAACGACTGTCCCACTCTTGCTAGCCTGCTGTTCTCTGCACTGCTTGTTTGACATAATGATTTTAAAGTGGGTGCACTCACTGCTGATGTTGGGTCATACTGTGGGTACACTACTGTTTCGAAGTTCCAAATTCCAAGTACTTCTGAGGCCCAGAATTGAGAGTTCCAAATTCCAGGTCCTCGGAAAAAGTTCCGAAGTACCGCCAAGTACCCAGAGCAAGTACCTGGAAATTTGGAAACTGGCCCAAATACCCAGAAGTACTATTCGGTATAGCCCTAAGAGACAACCAGTGCAGAAAACCAACTCAAGTGAGGGTCAGAATGAGGAGAAGATAGGAATGAAATGATTATGTTGGGTATGGCAAGCTGCCCTGATGGCACTTCTCCTTACCTTTGCATTGTCAGGCTCAGTGTAGGCAACCAAGAGCATAGCTATAATAGGGACAGATGGTGCAGGTGTGCTGGGGTCCATGAGCCCAGGAGGGAGGAGCTCCCTGATGCAGCTGCTTTCTCTTTCAATGGCACAGAGATTGGGGGGTGGGAGGGCATTCCATCTTCTGTACTGGGGCCCATTCCAACCTTGGTACACCTCTGTGGAACAATACAAGTTTCCAAATGTATTCAAATACACAATGCCGGTACTTGCAGAAAAAGTGCTAGACTGAGAATGCAATGAAATTCCCCCCTCCCCCCGCCACCTCACCACAGCAGCAACGTTGGGGGGCAGGGGAGTTTGCTGCACCCCTCATTGAAGCATGAGGATGTAAGGATTGGGCAGCTGCAAAGCCACTTGTGCTGGCCATACTCTGAAGACACCACTTTGGCAGCAGCAGCTGAGGTTACTAGGCAACATCCAGCAGTGGCATAAAGGCTGCTTCAGTCAGTGGCTGATGGTGGCTGTGCAGTCACAGAACCCCTAAGTCTGGAGCAATCTCTCCCGGGCATCAGAGGTTCCAGGAGCCTTTTTGCAGCACTCTGGTTCTCCACAATTCAGAGCACAGATTCTGTAGCTGAGAGGATCTAGGGACATGCCAGGGAACAAGGAAGTGTGAGTACTGAAGGGGTTGCAGCTGAAGCAGCAGATACAGCAGCTTGGGACCACTTAGAAGGGCCCTTTCCCTTCGCTCCTCCCTCAGGGAAGTTTTTTTTTTTTCTGGTGCTCCAAGGTGTGGGCTGGGGGAAAAGGTTACACTGACACTCCTGTCAGTGGCAATTAAAGCTTTTAACTTGGAAACTGAGTTCCTGAGCAGTGCTGGTGGTAGGCTAGGGGGCCTCATAGGGTTTCTTGTACTGGACTGAGCACAGGCTGTGTGGCAGGATGCCAAAGGGGGGGGGGTTAAGAAGGGCAAGGCTACAGAAAAAAGAGGAGGGTCTGTAAAGGATCAGGAGCAGAGTCCATCCCCTATGGGACCAGAAGAGGATGATGCAGTTGAGGCAATACTACAGACCCTGCAGGAGCACCTAGCTGGCTGCGAGGCTGTGGTTAGAAAATTTGCACCTAACAAGGCTTTTCTGGTCTCGCCAGACCAACGAAGGAGGGAACCTATCCCTCCCTGCCTCCAGTCCCGGTTGGGCCTGTTGATGACCAGTCTGCTGCAAGGGGAGAATCTCTGGGGCAGGTGGCTTGAAACTGTGCCCCAGTAACACATTTCAGGGATGAAGCCCAACCAAATCAGCGGCCAAGACAAGAGCAGGATGATATTGGTGACCCTAGAGACTGGAGGAATTTCTTGCCTTGGAGAACACTGTGCGAGGTTTGGCAGCTCGGACTGGGGGTGGTTGCTATGCCAAACCCCAGCAACCCCATCGTCGAGTGTGTGCCAAGAGCTGCAGACACAGCCTGGTGAGCACATGGGTTTGGGGGCCTGTGAGAGAGATGCTGGTTGGAGCAGGTCAGCAGGGCACACAGAAGCACAGTGATTGTGTTGTAAGGGGGCATGGGTCCTATGGCCCGGCCAATGCTGCGGGCCCACTTCTTCTCACCTTTCCAACCACACTCAAGGAGATAGCTGGTCAGAGGCAGAGAGCTTAACACAATAACTGCATCCTACCACAGTTTTGATGTAGGACTGGATGGCCCAAACATGCAGGTTGGGTCCAATGTATACATGTATGCTAATACCCAGTGGGAGAGGGGGTCGCATAAGTATTGTGCCCTCAATCCATGGGAGCTGTTGAAGTTCTTGTTCTTGCATATGTCTGAAGGAAGTCCACCCTTTGGCTGCCAGTTACACAGAGATATCTGCACCTATGAGAGCCCATCACTTGCAGTCTACTAGAGAAAAAATCTGCAGGGGCAAATGTGTTGACATATTTGCCCTTCTGTTTAGCAATCCAGTTCCAGATCCTAAGTTAGCTGATGACAGGAAGGAGAAAGATAAGTTTAGGAGACCAAAGGTGGACAGGAATTTGGTCAATTAGACTGCCACCTATTCTGTCCTCATAGGTGTCATATTGCAGGCTTACCCTGAGAGCGCTTTGGAACTGGTTAAATATCAGGCCATCGTGAGGAGGGATTGCAACATGGGTAATCCTGCTTCATGGCTTTGCTATGATGAAGCCTTCTGGAAGAGGGCTGCTATAAGCCCAGGCTTGCATTGGGACATTCATGCTCAACACCTAGGATTTGAGTGTATGAATGAATCCTGTGTACCAAGATCAGACAGTGGACATGCTTTGACAAAAAGTATGTGGGGGGGGAGGAGGGGAGTAAGCCCTGGTTAACAATCCCTATAGGGCAGTCTAAAAAGACTGGAGTAAAAAAAACCTGGGGGTGAGATTGTGCGATGAATTCAACAATAAAGGAAAGTGTTTTCATGCCTCCTGTCATTTTAGGCATGCATGCACCCATTGTGTGTGGGGACGGGGGCTCACTCCACTGTCATCTGTAACAAGGGAAAGAGCAGAAGGAAGCTGCAGAATACTAGTCAAGAACAACAAGGGAGTGGAACCAGTGAGGGCTCCAACCTCCGTTCGAATCAAGGCATTTGAGAGAGCATTGCAGGATTGCCCTGACCAACTCAGTTAATTATTTTTTGGAGCATTTTAAGAAATATTTCTGGATACCAGGAAGATGGCGATCAATCTTAGATCGGTAGTCAGTTTAGAACATATTGTTCATGAAAAGATCTGTAAAGAGCTTAAAGAGGGATGTATAGCGGGCCCATTTATTGCCCTGCCCTGATGGAGGAGTTGCATGTCTCCCCACTTAAGGTAGTGCCCAAGAAGAGGCGTTTCGCCTCATCCACCACCTGTCTTTCCCAGCGGGGAAGTCAGTGAATAATGCAATTCCCACTGAGTTGTGTTCAGTATACCATTTGACTCAGCAGACAGAATGGTGCGTGGTTATGGGACAGGCAAACTTCTTGAAAAATGTGTTATTGAATCAGCTTTCAAGCTTCTGCCAGTTCACCCACAGGATTTTTGGATTCTGGGTTTTCAGTTCCAGCGTGTGTTCTATTTTAATAAGGCAAGACCCATGAGATGCTGTGCATCTTATGAAGACTTTGAGAAGTTTAGCACACTGCTGGAGTGGGTGGCCCAGCAGAAGTTCGGATTGCCATGCATCACACACTATCTTGATGATTTCCTGTTCACAGGAAGGGCAGCCAAGCCCAAGTGTGCAAACGTGTTGGAGATTTTTTCAGGAGACAGTGGCGGAGCTTGGAGTTCCACTTGCTCCTGACAAAACTGAGGGCCCCACAACTAAACGGACCTATTTGGTGATAGAAATAGATACAAAGTATTCCCTTTCACATCTGCCTGTGAACAAGCTCCTGGCCCTAGGAAAAGCAGTTAGAGATTACCTGGTGGCAGAGAAGGTGACTGTTTGCAGACTCCAGTTGTTGCTAGGTAGCTTTATTTTTACCTGTCATGCAGTTTCTCCTGGGAGGACATTCCTATCATGGCTGTATGCACTGCTGGTGGGTGGGCTCTCCACCACATTATCATATTCAGGTAACACACGACATGAGAGAGGATTTAAAAACACGAGCAATATTTTTGGCTGAATTCAGCAGGGTGAGTTTTGGGTGTCAGAGTATGTTGCTGGAAGCGGAGATGCAGATTCACTGACTCTGATGCAGCTGGGGGCTACAGGTTTGGCATATATTTGTGAGAAAGATGGCGCGCGGCCCCATGGCCTGCAGAGTGGGAGGAACTATGAATGATCGGTGACCTTATATTTTTGGAATGTAAGGGGGTGGCGCGTATTTGCCAATAGGGCAGTTCTCTTCTGATGAGACAACATGGCAGTTGTCTATGTTGTCAATTCTTTCTCCTCTAGGTCTAGGTGGGTTATTGGGCTGGCGTGTGAATTTGTCTTACAGTTTCTGAGATGCAATATTCTGGTCATGGCTAAATACATCCCTGGTACTAACAATAGCATAGCTGATGTCCTATCTCGGCTCCAGATGGAGGGATTTCACCAGTTGGCACGGGGACTCTAAAATTCACCAAGAAATGTTCCAAAGGACATCAGGAACCTTGGATTTTAGAACTCATAACATTGTGCAGGGGTCTCTAGCAGGGCATATGAGGGCAGCTTATGAAAGGGTGTTGAGTGAGTTCCATACATTCTGTAGGAGAAATTGGTGGAACCAGTCCTTTCCCATTCCAGAATTGCAGCTTCTGCACTTTGGCTTGGACTTCAGACAGCAGGGTTTAGCACCTGGCACCATAGTGGGTAAATTTTCAGCATTTGCTTACATGAGCAAGTTGGCTGGCCTTCCCAGTCCAAGGGTTTCTTGGCCAGGAGGATGGTAGAGAGCTCATCGCACAGGCAGGCCACCAGAAAGGATGTCAGGGCCCCTGTCACTCCATCCTTATTAATACAAATTTCAGAGGTCTTGGGTTTGTTTTGTTATTACCTACTGTCAGGCTCCGGGGTCAGAGCCTAGGGAAAGGATGGAGGGAAAGATAAGGAGGGAAGGCAAAAGGGGAAACATGGGATTAGCAAGGGAACCTCTCAGCCACTCTCTGATATCCAGGAGATAAAGCACTCCACATAAGTACCAGCCAAGCTGGTCTAGGAAGGCATACGACTCATCGAGGTGGAGGGACAGGGAAGAGACACAGGACTGGGAACTGGAAACAGGGATCAAGGGATCAACACAGGGGAAGTGGGAGGCACGCTGAGGCAATGAGGGGAAGCCGGAGGCGAGGCCAGCGGCGAGGGGAAGCCGGAGGCGAGGCCAGCGGCGAGGGGAAGCCGGAGGCGAGGGGAAGCCGGAGGCGAGGCCAGTGGCGAGGGGAAGCCGGAGGCGAGGCCAGCGGCGAGGGGAAGCCGGAGGCGAGGGGAAGCCGGAGGCGAGGGGAAGCCGGAGGCGAGGCAACGAGGGAAGCCAGAGACAAGGGATTTCCCCAAGAAACAAAAGGTGGCCAGTGGGCAAGGTCCCTCAGGCCAGCGAACAGACAGAGACTATGGGGGTCTCAAGGGAGGAAGGGAGTCATTCAATACAAAACCAGACAGGGGGTGAATAGAATAGGAACCCACCAGCATCCACCATGTGCAGACAATCAACAGAGGAAAGGAGCTTAGGTAAGAAACCCCCCAACATACAAGGAGAAGGGCATAACACACAACAAACGCAAGAGGACACAACACCAATACAGACAAAAGCCCAAGCAGAGGACAAACAGCGAAAGGAGAGGAGAGCATGGGGCATGAGCCAAATACAAGCCAAGGCAGAATGACGTGAAGCTCCGCACCCACCACAGCCTTCAGCAGTCCTAAATACTATAAGAAGCCAATCAGGCTGGGGCAGATGTGTCCATCCACGCCCCCCCATCAGGGGCAACAGAGCACATCTGGAAGGAAAAGAGGGAATGACAAGGCAAGGAGGGAATCCACCTTCTGCAGTAATGCCCCAGTGGCGCAGGAGGCAGCAAGCTTCTCAGGCAACCCCTGAGGTTGGGGGTTCAGGGGTTCAAGGCCCAGCCATGACACCTACATGAATTGGCCCTGTTTAACGCAGCCTTTAAGGTTGCCTTCTTTGGTGCCTTTAAAATATGTGAACTTATTCATGATTTCCGCTGGGATGAGTGAGTCTGGCCGATCATTGAGCAGGCATGACGTAGCTATAGAGCAGGTTGTAGTCCTTATTCATCTTCGTAGATCAAAGATGGACCAAAGAGGTAAGGGCCAATGGATTTCATGAACTGGGTTCCTAGTCGGGTCGTCTGTCCGGTTTGGTCTATGGCACACTATCTGCACCTTAGATCTCCTATACCAGGGTTTTGTTTGTTCAAAAGGATGGTTTGTATTTGACAACGTATCAGTTTATGTCAGTTTTCAAAGAATGCCTTGGTGCTCTTGGTGTTCCCTCGTTGAACTTTGGGTCACACTTATTTTGTATAGAGGCAGACATGGCGGCTTCTGCTGTGGGCATGTGTAAGAGTGAAATGAAGCAAGAGGGGCGCTGGGAGTCAGGGGTGTTTAGGGCATATGTTTGGGATCCTTCCTCCACCAGGGAGATAAGGGATATCCAATGTAGTCTAGGTGGGTTAAGTTGTTTGTTTTTATATTTTATACAGGTCCTCTGAATGGAAGAAGCCACAAAGTGGTGTGGATAGTAGGCCACTGCATCAAGCATTGGGCAGTGAAGGCCGCTGAGACAACTGAGTGGGGATCCCAGCTGGGACCAAGCGATCTGGTCCAGATTGTACGGAAGACAAAGTCTAGCATGCAATGGGAGCAACTTCTCCTCTTGTTGCATTCTGTAGTGGATGCCCCTAAGCCAGCTGTATTGATAGTCCACCTGGGGGAGAATAATTTGCCAAAGGTGTTGGGCTTGAGTTTAGTTTTAATGATGAAAGGAGATCTTTTAGAAATCCAGCAGCTTTTCCCTGGCACAATTCTGATATGGACTTTTATCTTAAACTCAGTGCAATGTGGTCTATCCTGGGAAAGTAGACAGAACTAGAAAGAAAATTAACAGGGAGGTTGCACACCTGATCGAATATTGGGAGGGGGGGTATGCATTATTCATGATGACATTCATCATACTTGCCCTGAGCTGTACTGAGTTGTACACAACACAAAGATGGGGTCCATCTTTCAGAGGCAGATATTGAGTTATATTTAGGAGCAATTAAGGCTAAGTTCTGGGGTGTCTCCCTTGAAGGTGAAAGGGGGAAATCCAAGCAAGCATGCTTTCTTTTGTGGTGGGGATCCAGTGGTAGGTAGTGTTATGGTTGATTAGGCACTGGACATATAGAAAGAAGGGCACCTCCTTATGAGATGGAGAATTATGAACTGCACCAAGGACAGGACTGTCAAGTGTTGCTAAACGGTCCAGGAAGGCCCCTTCATGGGATCATGATGATAGGAGCAATCACATGGAATAAAACAGGAGGGGGCTCTTTTTGCCTGAATCTGCGGCCCTGAATGGGACCACAATGCATGACCTACAACTCTGCTTGATAGGGTGGGTGGTTAAAGTTAGTTATCTTAGTTTAGCGAGCGATGGGACCTGAGAGCACATCAGGCCGCCCTAATATTATGTTGCATACATGACCCACTGGACCCAAGTTTATTTATGATAAGGCTGATTTGAATTTGAATAAAGATTGCGGCCATTAAAATCCCAACTGTTGTCTCCGTGTCTTCTTCCAAGGTCAAGGGGCAAGTCTTGTTATCCCTGCTGTCTTTACCTGAAGCACTTATCAGATTACACATTAATAGGCTGCTGTTAATAAATAATGTATGGTTCATATTTTAATAGGGCACTCTGAGCAAACTGCTGTATGATTTTGTGGCCCATTGCCTTTTGCAGGTAAGCAGGTAAAAAATGAACAGGACTAGTAAGCACTCCTGTGGTTCAGAAATTAAGAAGAGAAAAGCAGGTGGACATTAAAACTACCCTCAGGCATGCAACTTCTTGCACAGCAAAATTAAATGAGTACAACAAAAGATTAATTTGTATTTGCATGACTAGATAATTTAGCAATGGCAAGGGCAACTGCATTCTCTGATTAGTCCCAGATTGTGGCTGGACTGTGTGTTTTCCCAATACCAGAGGTTGTCATTTAACAAAAGCAGTTTGCTGTCCATCTCAGACTAGCGGTCCTTTCACTGACTGAGTTAGCATGCATACAGATGTAACATGAAGGATAGGGGGTTCTCATTTTCTCTCCTACGTGGAATCCTTGTCCTTTCAGTGTTATAGCAATTTACTGAAGGACAATTATTCACACATACAATTTCATGCTGCCAAATGTGGTAGTTTGCTATATATTTCTGACATTTAACAACTGAAATAGCACTGTCAAAAACAATATTATTTTTCCCCATGGTCTGTCAAGAAAGATTGAGATGATAATAAAGTTTTAAAAAATGAATACAAGCTTGTGGAATGAAGGATATCTCTGCCTAAAAACAACTTAACAGAATTCCTACAAGACATGTGATTAAACCAGTGTCTGCATTACGGAATCTTTATTGTTTATTTTCTAGAGCTATTCACATCAGCTTGCACCCAAATAAACCTCATTTCACAATTCCATTTATAATATTTTTTTTCCTTAAAAATCAACATCATTTAGGTGTTTTTACTATCTGCCAACACAACTCTGGAACCCAGTTGTGAATAATAGTTTCTTTGGAGCTAGCAAGCTTGATTATTAAAAGAGGATTAGGGTATTTTTGAGCAGAAACACAAATAGATTGCAAATTAGCAATGAATATCAAGAGTGTCAAAGATAAATTATTAATGTCTTTAAAATACTCTACCTAGATATGCAGTGCAAGCATTTCTGATTTCACTCAGAGTGCTACAACGTGTCTATAGTTGTTAGTTTTGATTTTACTCTTGCTGTAACAGCCTTCATTATACTGGATTCCTGGCCATAAACTAGCGGCTCCCGCTCTAGCATTTTTTTTCTTGATCTTTCACTATGACAAACCCTTCACTATAATGAATAAAAGGCTTAGATTCCAAGAGCTCTGTGACAGTGCAAATGCAGTATACCGAGACAAAAATCTACCCTTAGGCAACATTCCTCCAATACTGAAGTGAATGGCTCAGCTCTCATTGGTCCTGAAGGTGGAGGATTGCACCGCAGGGCCATAGCTATCATAGGTGTAGCAGGTGCAGTCCCACCAGAACCCACATGCCAAGAGGGCCCACACACATAGAATACATATGCACAGTGGAGTTTAGTGTCCCAGCACAGGGCCCATTCCATCTTCTGCTCCATGGCCCAGTCTCTCCTAGCTATGCCCCGTTGCACCCTCAGTGACATGGACTTTGGAGGGCTTTACAACCGTGCTGAAACAAAGTCTTCTGAAAACTTCAGAATTTGCTGATTATTAGGGTATTTGGGTTGGAAAGGCCGAATTCCAAAGTTCTGAGGCCCAAGACCATTATTCAGAAAACTTCAGAAACTGCTGCACGCATGGGGGGGGCTGGTGGACAGTTGAGCTTCTTCTGGAAATGAATCTTAGTGCCATATTTGGTAGGAGAGGTGTATGGAAGGGGACAACTGAGTGATAGTAAACCAGATGGCAAGTTTTGATTGGCTGGCCAAGTCAGATGGTCAGCTTTTGAATTGGCTGGCAAGGCAAAATAAAAGTGTCTGCACTGCAGCCATTTTGTCTATTCTCTTTGGTAAATTTGGCTGCGCTGCATGCTACAGTGCTGCTGGATCTGTAAGTAATCAGCTGCGGGGAGAGAAGGGTGCCTGGCCTGACCCGGTATGGTATGGTATGGTATGGTATGGCCTGGCCTGTCCATAGGGCCAATGCTGGGGCGGGGGGGGGGTTATGTTACCCTTTACTGTGCAGGGGTTTTGTTTGTTTGTTTAATTATTGGTTGCCACATTGCTGCCTGCTGCTTGGTTGGCATTTGGCACCATGAGGAGAGATCTCTCTGCCTGGTTCCACTTCCCAAGTTTGCTTGGTCTGTTCAAGTTACCATTGCCACAATGCCAAGGAAGAGGGTGCCCCTGGAGGGGGAGGGGTGTGAATGTCTGGTTTCTTCATTTTAGGACTGCTGCTGGGGCCTGTGCTTCCTGGCTTTCCCCCTCACCCCCGGGATTTATTTCTGTATCCAGTTTAAGACTGTTTTGCAGCGCTGTGTTGTATAGGCTGTGGCATGGCACACAACAGAGCCTAACTGATTCACTGTAAAGTGTAATTTCTACTATGCTGCTAGCTGCTTGGCACAACGAGGCCAGAGTCAGACTGGGATCCTCTCTGCCTAGCTTCACTTCCTCAGTTTGCTTGGTCTGTTCAAGTTATCATTGCCACAATGTCATGCCAAGGAAGCGGTTGCCCCTGGGGGTGGGAAGAGTGTGAATGTTTGTTTTCTTAATTTTGTGACCATTTATGGTGCCTGTGCTTGCTGGCTTTTTCTGGTGGGATTTATTTCTCCATGCAGTTGCAGACTGTTTTGCAGGGGTTGTTGTATTCGTCTTGAGTGAATGTCCCTTGCTAGCCTCCATTTTTGTGCACTGCTTGGTTGGCATAATGATAAAGTGGGTGCATTCACTGCTGATGTTGGGCCATGCTGTGGGTACACTACTGGTTTTTTTATTACTATTATTTCTGCAAGCAGTTGCACTTTTTTGAGGTTGTCTTCTGGAGCGATTGTCCCACTCCTACTAGCCTGCTTTTCTGGGTAGTGCTTTGGCTGTGGGATCAAGAACTTTGCAACAACTTTCCAAAGTTTCCCAAGATCTGGAATTCCAAATCCGAATTTTGAAACTTCAGAAACAGTGCAGAAAGGCCACCGAGTACTTGGGCCAACTATTCAGAACTTCGGTACTCAGCCCGAGTACGCCGAAGTATTACTCGGTACTAGGGATGTGCGAACCCAGTTTGGACGTTCAGAGTTTGGACCAAACTCGGTCCATTTGGACAACCGAACCAAACAACCAAACCGAATGAACCGAACTCGATCCAAACTCGAAAACGATCAAACAATTTGGTATCATTCGGGTGAGTTTGGATGAGTTTGGGCGGGAAAAACGTGACTGGCAGACCCAGGGAGGGGGGAGTGGACAGCTGAGGAGCAGACGTCCAGGCACCAGGGGTGAAGAGGCTTGGAATAGCAGCCAGCCTGCCCAATCACCATCCCTTTTTTCCTCATACCACTGGCTTCGCAGTCTGCGATTGGCCACAGGCTAGGCTGCACAGAGCCAATAGGGCTTGTGGTAAGGCGGGCGCAGCAAGTAAGAAAAGTCATTGCCCTCCCCCCTTCCAACTCCTTCTGAGCTAGCCACTGATCCTGTCAGCAGGCGTTTTCAGACGTCTTCCTCTCCCAGCAGTTTGTGTTCCTAATCCATTGCCATCCTCCGCCTATTTCATCCATTCCACACATTTACCTCCATGGTTTCATTTATTTACATTAGATAGATTTAAGTGTTATTTTTATTTTTTACCCTTCCCTGTGTTCTTTTTCCCTACTCTCCATTGAATCCTTCCCTGCTCCCACTATATATTCCATCCCTGATTCCCTTTCCCTATTTTTGGATTTATTTAGAGTAGAATTAGATTGAATTAGGTGTCATTTCAGTTTTGTACCCCTCCCTGTGTTGTTTGTTGTGGGCTGTCTGTGTTCACCCCACCCCCATCCCTCTGTGTGTGTGTG
>QEPC01009197.1:1194732-1205729 GCA_003113815.1 Sphenodon punctatus | reverse complement strand
CCCCCCCCCCCCCCTCTCTCTGGCAGACCCATAAGTAAGACACGTGCAAATCCTGCCCATCCGCTGCCACTCACTGATGCCCACTATTTGTGTTCGACTGCCCACCCCACCCGCAAGCTAGTAAGCTCCCTCTAAAGGACAGTATTCTTCTTGTCCTCAAAGTTATATGGAACATTTAAACAAAAATAAATTTTACAAACCTGGTAGCAGTGGCACCTCCTCTGCCCTCTTTCTCCTCTGGTGAGGAGCTGACCTCCACCACCTCAACAGATGGTCCAGGCTGGTCTTCCTCCTCCTCCACCTTGACCTTCCTCAGCTTCATTTTTTTTCCACCTTCCATCCTTCACCACACACCACAGACACAAGCTCACAACCCATTTTTCACACAAGCCAGACAGACACCACAATCCACAAACCAGACAGAACACACGCATTCTAAATGCCGATCACGAGACCGAACGATATCATTAACGATACCGAAAATAAAATCTTTGAAATTGGTATCAGTATCAACAATAATGAAAACGACATAGCAGAGTCTTCACCAGTCTATCTGAGTGCCCTGCCAAGGTCCCAGGCTGCCTTCCCTACTGCCTCTCATGCCATGCTGCCTGTCTGCCCATCAAGGTTGCAAAGCTCAAAGCCTGCCTCAGTCTGCCTGCCTTCTGCTTATGTCACGCTGCCTGTCTGCCCGCCCTGTGGGCAAAGCACGAACCTTGCCAAAGCCTTCCTGCCTCTCATGCCAAGGTCTGTCTGCCCTGGCAAACGTAGGTGATGTGCCCCACTGGCCTGGTAATCCCGCTGCTGCTGTCTGCTGGTCCATGGGTGCTCTGCCTTGGCCAATCCAAATGTGCCCACGCAATCCTGCTGCTGCCATCTGCTGCTGTAGGAAAGCTCTTCCCTGGCAAATCCTACCATCCTGACTCCATGGGTGCTTCACACAGGCAAATACTGCTGCTGCTGTGCCACGGGTACTGTGCCCTGATAATCCAATGTATGCCACTGTTGCCAATGCCGCCTCTGCTGTGCCATGGGTTCTGCTACCGCTACCGCTCCAGCCCCAGGACCCACCGTCAGAGATCTGGGGCTGTCATTCCGCTTACAGGGAGCTGTCATTCCACTGCATCAAGGAACAGCCAGCCACTCCAGCCTCCAGTCCCACACTCACGGTTCTGGGGCCTATGTTCTAGGCAGGGAAGAGGCCCGGACAGGACTTGGTGGCTGGGACAGCACCCATATGGGGCTGGGCATTGCAGACTGGCATCCTACTCACCAGATCTCAACCAACTCTTCTGAAAATTGGTCAAGTAGCCTTGTCCGGTGGGGATTCAAGTGGCCAGCCAGTCAGCCACCGCCTGCCGTGATGGCGACTAGAAATGGAGAACCCAGCCAGCATAGAGTGAGCAGAACTGGAGTTTCTGCTGCTGCTGGGTCTCTGACAGGCTGCCATGGTGCCACAGGCACCCCCAGGGGCCAAGTGATGAACCTGCCTGTCCGGGCAACCCGGGGTGCCAAGCACCAAGCCTTCCCGGTCTCTGATGCTGCTGGGTCTCTGACGGCCTGCTATGCCCCCATGTGCACCCCTGAGGGTCCCCTGGAGTGCCGCAAGCCTCACGTCGGGTCCGAACTCGGCTGAACATTCGACCAAATCGAACCAAACGACCAAACCTAAACTCAGTTTCCAAACCGAACAACCGAACCCGAACTCTGTTTTTGAACCGAACGACCGAACAGCCAAACACTGATCTGTTCACACATCCCTATTCAGTATATTCCTATTTCATAGCACTGCTCCAAAAGTGCAATGGGCTCTCACCAAAACAATCAGATAAAAGACTACTGAAACATTTATATTTTTGTGGGGTTTTGTGTCAAAACTTTGGCAAGAACCCACTACATTTTTAGTGTGCTGCGTCATACCTCATTGCAAGGTAGAATGTGAGTTGGGCAAATATTGTTGTGTAAATGTAGAGAATGAAATGGACTTTACTATAAAGTACATATTGAAAGCGCAATTCCATTCCGAGGGTTTATTCCTTGCATGTTGTCATTCTCAATTAACATTGCTATCTCTGTCAGTAGGAGTAATATCCAATTATTTCAGTAAATGCATAAACCTGGACTACATTTAACTCCGCTTAGAACTGTGCAAAATCCAGCTGTGCAAATTCCCCAGAGGCAACAAGGTTACTATAGGTGCAGTTGCATGAGGTGTTATCCCACTTTGGGCAAAGTTACCATGCGATGCAGTGGCTCATATGCATAGTGACTGCTAGATGTTCACCCCACACCATGCTACTATGCAATACGCATGGTCACCCTGCACCACAACTACTATGTGATGTGTCTTTAGAAAAAGACCAGAAATGAAGGGTGTAGTAAGGCTGTCCAAAGTGGATTCAAGGGCCCGGCTCCCATGTGGCTGGGCTGTGGAGCCCTGCCATGAGCTGGGGGTGGGCTGTGGATTGGACCCAGTGGAGCACGCTCCTCTCCACTGCCTAACAGCTGCCTAATAGCAGAGGGCCCAATCCTGCAGGAGGATTCAGAGCATCCAGTCCTACGTGGCCGGCACCTTGGCCCTCCACAGCGTGTCGAAGAGCTGGAGATGGCCACAGGGGAGTGGACTTGTGTGGCCAGCTCTCCCCACTGGTCCAAAGTTTGGCAGTTGCACTTGCCCACCACGAGGCCCGTGGGGGATTGAGTCCACCCCAGCTTTTGTGGAGGCACCCACTGTGTCACTGAGTGCACATAGGAAGAGTCAATTTCAGCAAACACAGCAGCAACAGAGGTAGACAGTCTATGAGGGCCATGCTTTTCTTGCAGTTCAAGCCTCTATCTGTGCAAGTGAGACCCAACATCGCAAATCCATGGTTTTATAGCATGTGGTTTCTTAACAGCTAAATTCATGAGACTCACTTCAACTACTTCATCACAGCTTTCATGTGTTAAAAAAAAAAAAAAGAAGTTTCAGCCTTCATGGTTGCAGAGAAAAGCTTTAAAATGTGATCAGGCATACTCTAAAATCTAGCAATCAAAGGATTTCACATCTTTCTCTTTTTTTCTTTTTAATGATTCTTATTCATGAGAGGTTACCAGACTTGTGTTTTTGAACATCTGATGGCAGACACCAGAGTGGGGCAGAATCTTCCTGGTCCAAGGCAGAGCTGCATGCAGGCTGGGTGGAGCTGTGGGGCTGCAGAGTTTCTGGGGGGCTACTTGGCACCCCATCCCATGCAGACCAGGAACTGCAGATGTGTGATGGCATACAAGCCAGTGATTGGTTTGTATGCCTGTGATGTTACCAGAAGGGGAATTTTCTACGCTATGACAAACTCAGCTTGCAATTCTCGCCTTTTCCCAGATGAGAAGGGGTGGGTTTTCTCATCTAGCCTTGAGATGAGGTGAGAAATGCTCCCCTTCTCATCAGGAACTGGCGAGAATTCAAGGGGGCCAGGCAGGACCTTGGTTATAGGCCACCGCTGGCACGGGGGCTGGAGGCAAGCAGGGGGCAAAGACAATACCCCATGGCACCTCTGGCCCGGGCCAGGCCTCCCCGCCTGGTGGGAAGAGAAAGTTCAGGTGGGACCAGGGTCGGGGGCTCTAGCAACGGTCAGGCAGGGCATTATTCACTGTCTGGGGGTGTCCCGGCCCTACCACTGTCCTCCGCACTGTGTTGTCACTTCCTGGGTTTGAGTTTTAAAGGCAACAAAAAAAAAACCTTGGGCATATGCAGAAGAGCTGCTTTATTCTGCCTGCCCTTTCCAAAGATGGTTCCTGCAGGACTGAGCAACTCTTCTGTGCATGCTCATCACTGCAGGTGCCATCTTTGGAAAGGGCAGACCATGCGCAGAAATGCTGCTCGGCCCTGCGGGCGCCATCTTTAAAAAGGGCATCTAGGGCAGAGCCACTGTCCTCCGCACTGTGTTGTCACTTCCTGGGTTTGAGTTTTAAAGGCAACCAAAAAAACCTCTTGGGCATACGCAGAAGAGCTGCTTTATTCTGGCTGCCCTTTCCTAAGATGGTTCCCGCAGAACTGAGCAGCTCTTCCTGCAGGACTGAGCAACTCTTCTGTGCATGCTCATCACTGCAGGTGCCATCTTTGGAAAGGGGAGACCATGCGCAGAAATGCTCAGTGGAGGGATTCTGTGCTAAATTCATGAATCACGGTAGCGCGTTTTCCACAGGGGCCTGTCTATAGGGTACAGGTTTACTATGTTGGTCCCAAAGTAAGGGATGGAATGAAGTAGTTCAGATGGTACCTTTTATTGATCCAAATTCTGCTAACCAAGCCAGGAACTTGTACCTGAGTTCTCACATCCTCATGAATGTCGCATCCCTTGTCTCTCCCTCTGTTCCCCCTTCCCTGTCTCTCCTTCCCCTGTCTTTAGATTATAAGCTCTCATGCAGGGACCACGTCAAACTTGTTTTTTTGTAAAGCATCAGGTACAGTGCTGGCACTATATAAATAATAATAATAATAATAATAATAATAATAATAAATGAGACTATGCAAACTTTCAGTCTTGCATGGCCTAAAACCTTTCACACAGAGCCATCTTAAGATATGCTCCGAGCTGCTCTGTGAGCGGGAGGGTGCAGGGTAAAAGAGCAGTGAAATAAATAAATAAATAAAATATAGGCCCAAGCACCAAATTTGAAAGGGTTTCCAGCACCCATCAATCAAACAAGGCATGTGTGACATCTGCCCCTACACAAATGTTCAGGGGTGCAAAATGGAGAACCAAAGCATGAGCACACTAGTATATGTAGATTTTGGCACACAACTGGTGACCTACCAGTCTGAAAATCTAGGAATCATTTTCCCCCCGAAAATTAGTCCTAAACAAGTCTGCTGCTATAATACATCATAACACGTCCATGCAAAACACCATGATTTTGACTTGCAATAAACTTTTGGACACAAAAATTACTAAAATGCCCCACCCCAGTGAGAGAGGCATCCTAATTAACACTGTATCTAGGACCTCCAAAATGCATAAAACAGCCCAGCTCTTACCAACAGAAATTGGTCCAACAGAAGGTATCATTTGAACCATTTTGTCTTCCTTCTTATTGTGTAATTGTAGAGTTGATTTTTCTGGGTTATAATTAGCATATGAATATTAAATTGGTAAAATCTATTTGATCTACCTACTTCTGCCCTAATTTAGGGGTACCAAGAGGTTTCCATAAAACTGGGATGAAAATGAAGACCGTCTACCAGCAAGAATTCCACAAATCATTAGCACTTACCGAGTGTACATATGCTACTCCACAGAGCTACTCTCACTATTAGCTTCCATTTATTTCAAAATAAAACTTACAAATATACAATAGTTGGAATGGTGCAATTGTCATTCTTAAAAAAAATAAAAAAATTTAAAGGTCAAAACGTATTTGACGTTTTAAAAAAATATTTAAACTTCTACAGGAAATCTCTACAGAGATTAAACATCTTATTTGTAAGAAAGTCCTCAAGCAATAACCACACAGCACAAGGGATGAAATCTTATCACTATATATTAAATAGAATTTTTAGATGCATTTTTAAAAATGCAAATACTTTTTTCAAGATAAACATAATTGCAGAATATCAAAGTGAGCAATGTGTCTCATACAATCTGAGAAAAGGTTCCAGCAAACGGAAGCAGGACTATGCAAATGAAAATATATCCCCGTTGTTACCAGAACTATATATTGTATTTTTCATTGCTTCCACTGTTTTCTTCAAGTAAGTAGTCCTATCAAGGATTTCAAAAATCTTCAAAAGTTGCTACAGAAAGGAATGAGCTCATTTTTAAAGCTACACAGACATTTTAGTATGCTGTGGGGGTTTTGGGTAGTACTATCAATCAATCAATGATTTATTACGACCAAAGACCATATTGCATAAGGGGTAGTACTATGATTGTCGACAGCATCCTGCCCAATCTGATTCCAGTCTATTGTTGCTCTTCTTCAGACAAATAACTCTTTTTCAGAGTCCTAGGTAAGGATTACCTTTTTACTCTTCTAGGTACTGCATATGAATTCAGTTCATCACACCCATTTATGGCAGGAGTAAATTAAGGACCATACTCTGCAACCCTTCAATGCAACTACGCAAGGAGCAAGACAACTAAGAGTGCACAAATCAGGCTCTCATTTTGTGTCTTATGAATATGTAATCTCTCTCTACAAAAACATTTTTTTATACTTCTTAATAAAATTCACTGGAAATGCTTGGTTCTAAACATTCCACTGTAATGTTATGAATAACAGCCTAAAATGTATTATTTAACAAATTCCTTCAACAGGAATGGGCTTTCAGAATAAAATCTCCACAGAGTAATCATGCTTACAGAAAACAAAAAAGAGGGAAAACAATGTTTGAGGCAAAGTACAAGAAAAGAGAGAAAAGAATCATTCTTGTCTACATATTGTTTGAATAATAAGAAAACAACATATGGCACAGACATGATTCTTTCAAGATAAGAGAAAAACAACAAATAATGAAGCAGATGCCTGCGAAAAGCACAATGAATTAAATGAAACATTCATTATGCAGACCTTTTTCTTTTGACTAATTCCACTACTAACCAGAACCACGTATTTGTTTATAAATACCACAGATGTGTTTGAACAATGTCAGTAATCTTTCACTATGTCTCATTCCCCTGTTCATCTTTGTGTGCTACATTAGCATATGCTGTAACCAAAACGTACAAGTTTCTTCTTCTTTCCTACCACTCTCATCCTTTGTAGAAGTGAAAAAAACAGCAAACAGCTGCGCATGGGTGGTTGCTTTTTTTTTTCAATTTTCACCAGGTTATATTCAACCTGAATGACATTTGCCAGAACATTGGAGCAACGGATTTTCGCAATTTCGGTTCATTTATTTTGTCTATTTCCAATTTCCATTCATATTCACCAGGAACAATGAAAATGAGTAATGGAAAATGAATGGTAAAAACTGGAAATTGCCAAACTAAACAAACTGAACCAAATGAACCCAAATTGTGGAAATGGGTAATCGATCAAAGATCAAACAGGTAGTGTCAATTACTCGAGTTTTTTGTGTTGGGTCAGATCGTTTAAATTTGACAGGTTTGCTTGCTTGGGCAGGAACTCGTTTTAGCTCTACTTGTAGGGTATATTTTAGTTCACATTCTGTTTAACACGTTCACAACATGGTATAAAGCTATTATATGCTACAGAATCCTGGCCATATTAAAGCTATATGCTCAATACATTTATGGTTACTAAAAACCTTTTTAAGAAAATACTATGACTTTTTAAAAAAGCATTGCTAGGAAAGCCTTACAGATGATGTTCTATATCCTGTAAGAAATTGGAAATTCTTTTGCCAAGAGCCTTGCTACTCAAAAGCTTAAATACAAAACATTTCACTCAGTATACCAGCTTTCATTTGGTCCCTCTTATGTAGAAAACAGCCCTCTTACATGGAAAACTAGTTAAGTCCAATATTTGGGCTCTAATCCTCACAGTGCTGCTCCTGTGTAAGCCCTTCTAAATTCAGTGGGTCTTGCAATCATTCAATACTTTGAGACTAGGAGTCTTCGTGAGTTAAAAGGAAAAGGTCAAGTGGATAAATTAGTAGATAATCATACTAATACCATAATGTGTGACAGAACAATAGGAGGAGTTAAGTATATGAATTACTCATGTATCTCTTTCAATTTCCCCCCCCCAGAGTCACTGACTACAGTTGATGTGAGAAACAAGTTAAGAGCATCAATATGCAATCCAGAATTAATTATTCCTTTGCTCCCTTCTGCCCAATATCTTTTCTAGATCTAAATCAATATTATTTATATTCCGCTAAAGCGTTGACACACTTTAGTATGCCAGAGTTGTAATCATGAAACAATAATTATATCTTTTGGACAACAGCCCTCGGTTCTGTAGAAGAAAGTATTGCAAGCTCGGCTTTTCCTTCCTTAAATGTTGATTACAGGAAATTTACATTACTATCTTTGGACTATCCAAGATGATCAAGAAGAATTCTCTTTATGTCCAAACATAAATTATAGATCCCGCAAGAGAGCGGGCTCTGTTAGTTAAGGAGAGATGGAGTTTCAGTTGTTTGCCACCTATCTTTAACATTGGAATTTTGAACTTCTTTGACTGGGGAGGCAATCTTTTTTCTTTCAGCAATAACAGGGTTTTTTTCTGTGGGGTTTAATGGATTTCATGTGCTAGTTAATTTAAGTGTGTTGCCTACTAATTGCTAGTAGTTTTCTGTATTTATAAGGTGTAGGGAACTAACCTAGAATATACCCCAAAGTTGCCATGTTAGTTAATGGGAGGGGGAGTTATTTGTGGCGCATGTGCAACCTGAGTTTTATTCCCCTTTATGACGGGCATCTGACGTACCTGCCCGACGGTTCCCTTAGCATCGACCGGGGGGGGGGGGGAGGACTTATGCCTCCCCCAAACCTGACCACCTACCTGCCTGCCTGTGCACATCCTTGTCTGGCAGCATGCCCCACCCACCAGCAGACCCTCACAAGGACTCACCACTGCTGCTGCTGTTCTTGCTACTCCTGCCTATGCCAGCCCTAGGAAAACAAGTAGGACCACCGCTGCAATTTGGGATGGCCCCACAGCACTGTTAGGGTGATTTCCAAAGCATTCACAATGCCAGGCCCTATGCAAGCGCCTTGTGGGCCCACCATTATGTTCCCTAGTAGTGTAACATACTGAGACAGCATGCCACACTACTAGGGAAAAGGCAGAGGGCCTGCAGAGTGCTTGTGCAGGGCTGGAAATCACCCTGACAATGGCGTGGGGTCATCCCAAGTTGTAGCAGTGGCTCCAGCAACGTGAGTGGGTAGTCAGCCAGCCTGCGTGTGTGCGTGTAAAAACAGCTCATGAATAAATGAGGAGTGTGCAAGAGGGGGGTGAGAGAATGTCTGTGTGTGTTTGTTGGGGGAGGGAATATGTGCTGGGGAGAGGGGGAGAAGGCTAGAGTGTGCAGCAGCCTGGGTGAGGGGCTGGAGAGAGAGGAATATCACCCCCACCACCCCATATGCCTGGGTGAAACCCTAGGAGCTAATCAGTCTCTCGGGGGTGGGCAGGCAGGGGAGGTGTAGCCCTAGGAGCCAATCAGTCTCTTTGGGGTGGGTGTGCATGCGCACGTGTGTGCATATAAAAAGAGCGGTGGTACAGAGGGGATGTCTCTTTCCGGAGTTTGGGCTATGCTCCTTAATTTTGGCCCAATGGATCACAGTGATGGTTCGGAAACTGCGCTAGTGCAGAAAGCTGCAGCCCATCTCCTTACAATGGAATACATTACACCACTGCTCTGAGCACTGAACTGATTGATTGCCAATTGTCTTCTGGGCCCAATTCAAGGTGCTGATTTTAAACTTTAAGGCCCTAAATGGCCTGAGCCCTGCTTACCTGAAATAATGCCTCACACCCTGGGTCCCCACCGTGAAGGCCTTCCTAGAAGTCCTGTGTTTCCAGAAGGTTTGAATGGACCGATGGGCATTCTCGGCAGTTGCTTTTTGAATGTCCTCCCAGTGGAGATTCGCCTCAGCCCAGATCTCCTTGGCTTCCGACGCAGTTGTAAGACCTGACTCTTTCATCAGGTGTTGGGGGGGAGGGGTTAGGGGGGTTGTTACTGAATTGGTCACTTTGATTCTATATTTAGCTGCTATAGTTTTATATTGTTGTATTCATTTTGTATTTATTGTTCTATTTATTTTAATTGTGACTGTGAGCCGCCCCGAGTCACCTGGTGCGAGGGGGACGGGGCAGAAATATTTTAAATAAATAAATAAATAAATAAAATCCAATCTCAGGCAACAGGAGGTGGTAGTGGCAGTGATAGTTGCCAGGGCAGAGATAATTCTGAGGTGACAAGCAAAACATAAGATAGGAACGTGCATAAACAGCCTCCTGCTACTCAAACTTTAATGGGGTCTTTCAGCCCTCTTCTGAAGGGTACCCAGCTACAGTGCTGCCCCTCAACCTGTGGAGGGAAACATGGGATGAGAGGAGGGGCACAAATGGGGACATTTTTGTTTTGGTTGGTGGACCCTTTCCTCACTCCAGGGGTTGCTTGTTTCCTTGTATGGATGGTCCATACCTAAGAGGAAAGGACAGGGAATGTGAGGTGTGAGCAGAATACACAGCAATATGGCTTTTAGTATAGCACTGTCACCTGCTCATGCTACCTTCCCCTGGGGTGGACATCAGCCCCTCTGGAAAACAATAATCAATAGCTTATCAAAAGGGAGTACTTTATGAACACACATACTCTCATTTGCATGACACAATACTGCGCACACACTCCTGTGTCACAGCACTACACCCACACACCCAGTTCGATCAACCTTTCCTGATGAGACTTCTAATCCAGACCCATTGATAGTTACAATATTCCCTTGCGATCTACTAGGTGATCACATTGGGCATTTTTACACACACGTTAAAAGTTCTGGATGTTTCAATCTTCTGGGTTTACAAGCCCACAAGTAAGTTCTGGATGCATTCTTCACACACACACACTGCCCTAAGGCAGTTCCTGGATGCATTCTTCACATACACGCTGCCCAGAGGCAGCCTAAAGTAGCCACAGCTGTAGATGTGACAGGCTGCCATGGAAACTAAGTGACCACAGCTGCCTGGAGCAAAGTACAGGAGAACTCTTTACACACAAAAGTTCTGGGAGAAGTTCTACACAGAATTGCAAAGATCCGGATGTTTAAGATCTGGGTGCGTGTTTAGTAGGGGCGGGAAAACTGGTAAGTCCGGTATCCGATAATGCCGGTACCGGGCGTACCGGCATTATCGGATTCGACCCGGTAAATCCGGTCCGGGTACCGGATTTTTTTACATTGCAGCCATTTAAAAATGGCTGCAATGTAAAAAACTTAAAGCCCCAGCAAAAAAGTTTAAAAAAACAAACCCTCCCCGAGTCCAGGCTGCGCGGGTGGAAGGGGGGACACCCCCCACCCACCCTGCCCAGCCTGGATTTTTGTTTAAAA
>QEPC01009197.1:1143829-1193907 GCA_003113815.1 Sphenodon punctatus | reverse complement strand
GGGGGGGGGGGGGGGGAGAATGGCAGCTCAAGGCTTCAAGTTTGGTTTAAAAACCAAATTAAAAACCAAACCAGGATTTCTCCCTCAAACAATTTTTAAACAGCTTTCAAAGGGGCCAAAGTCAAGAAAAATAAAGCGTGAATAACCCACACACATACTGGAAAGAGAAATAATGTAGGAATAGCTGCCTCTTTCATTCCACACACCTCCAAAAAAGTAATAGATTATCTCTTCATTTTACCTGATCTGATGAATCCGTTTAGCCAGAAAGGGAGAACCATGCTGCTACAGTACTTTTAAATAAGCAGAATGGTTCCCACTGTTCCCATTACCCTCCCCTTGACCTTTTTCTTGCGCTGATTGGCTAGGATGATAGTGCTATCACCCCCCGAAATGGTCTCATTTATTGAATTCTTGCATTGGAATACATGGGGAAGCTCCCCAGCCCCTCTTCTACCCCCAACCCTAGGCACAATTGAACATGTGTAAGAGGGGTAAAATATGAGTGAAATTGCTGTCCACCTAAGTAAGGCCTCAGTCCCCCCTCCCTGGCCAGCCCAGCCCAGCCCCAGGAGCCCCAAAATCACACTGACCTGACCATCCATGGTGCTGAGATTGTCCTCCCTCACATGTGCCAGCAACAGACAGTGAGACAACACCGTTGCGTATGCACAAAGACTGAGAGGCAATTCTGGACTTAGCAGTCAATTCTCTATGGACGTCGTAGCCACGCACATGTGCAAAGTGTTTTTCCATTTGCTGCTGCTGCATTTGTGGGGGTAACGGCAGTGCCGCGACCATCAGGTCAGTAAGTTGAGAATGCGGCAGCAACACAGGTCTGGGGCACTTTGTGGGGCTCTGAGGAGCTTAGTGGGGCACCGCCCCAAAGTTCTGAATGGAGAAACTCCCGCAATTCCTGACTTGAAACAGACCAGTGTTGATCACAGTTCAAGGTGGAAAGTTCTTCCTCAACTTGAAATTGACCAGTGCTGGGATTAACGGATCGCTACAGAGGAGCACATCACTATGCTCCCCCGCAGCAATCCCCTATTAGATGGCAGGTGTTCATGCTGGCCGACACATGTAAAGGTGGTTATTGGTCCATTTGTTAGGTGGATAAACTGCAGAAACATGTGTTCAGGTCTGTGTCCCTTGTATGGCAACATCCTCAAAACTGAGGATAACCCCCATGTGGGCTAAGGCAGGAACATGTGACAAGCTCAGATACTGAGATGAGGGGGGAAAAAACTCTTTCCCTGTCATTCACACTGTCACTGACAGATTGCTCCTAGGACCCTTAGGACCATTTTCATTCAGAACTTGCAAATATGTCACAACCTGAAACACAGCTTGGCCACTCAAGAATTCTTCCCTTTCATAATCTCATTAAATATTTGTTTTCATTGTGCTCTCTGGGAAAACTGTGGTTGCCTTATACACGTAAATAAGTCCAATGATATAAGAGTACATAAGAACATAAGAAGTGCCATACTGAGTCAGACCAATGGTCCATCTATCCCAGCATCCTCTCTCCGACAGTGGCCAATCACGGTGGCTTGGGAGAAGCACCCAACAGGTCACAATGGGGCAACCGTTCCCTGTTGTTTTCCCCCAGCTCCCATCATGTTCCCTGATCCTGTCTGACTAATAGCTACTAATGGACCTATCTTCCAGAAACTTGTCCAAACCTCTTTTAAACTCAGCTATCGTACTGGCCCTTACCACAGCCTCTGGGAGTAGATTCCACAACCCAATTATTTGTTTTAAACTTGCCACCCATGAGTTTCATGGAGTGTCCCCTAGTTCTAGTACTAGCTGAGAGGGTAAAAAACTGCTCCTTGTAGTCTTATATCAGCAAAGTGAGGCACATTTGACCCTAATCTGCATTTCAGACAGGCTTGGAAGAAGTATATGCATATGAGATTTGTTCCCCTTAGAGTCACCTGCCTTGAAGGGATGATATGCCCTTAAGTACAAAAAAATTATAGCCTTCACAACTTTGTTTTCAAAGCCAAAGTCATACTGCACAAAAAATAACTGGAATTAAAATACATAGAAACTACATTACTAGCAATCAACTAGCAGTCAAAACGTTTGTTACAGAGTGATAAAGATGTTTATTTACGTATGTTACAGAGTGATAAAGGTGGGTTTTTTTAAACTGATATATAGCTCCAATGTTAACCAGACAAAGAATATGGATACAGTGGAGTTTTAAATTTTTTTTATTAAGGCACAAACAGAAATATATCAACAACAAATACATATCTTCTACATTGCAAATTGCTTTCTCAGGATACATAGCTTATCATTTTATTTTATTTTTCATTTCCTTATGTTAACCAGCATATACATTATCAGTGTTACTTCTATTCTTGTTTCTTTTCAGTATTCAAAAAACCTGGCCAGATATTCTGGCTTATTGGCTGGGGAGCCTTTCTTCTCTGAATAGGATAGAAATTGAGCCCAAGTCTCCAGATGTGTGTCTTCGTTTTGACATTTTTCTTGGGTATGCACTTGATGGGACAATTTTTCCATGAACAAAATGCTCCATATTTTACTATACAACAGCTCAAGAGGAGGAGGGGGGTTTGCCTGTGTCCAATGACTTGCTACACATAGGGTAATTTCAGACGTTATGAGAACACGGTCAACCACAGTGAATCCCCTGTGGCGGCCGTGCTTCCCGTAACGTCTGTTGTGCGCTCCGCCAGATGTTCACCCCAGTGAACCTCCGGTGGGAATCACAATGACCACGATTCTGGACCTCCGGCTGCCCGGAGGTCCAGAATTGTGGTGGGATCGGGCCCCAACCGTGGTTGAATTGGCCATGATCCAGAAAGGGCCAAAAGTAACGTCTGTTACCTTCAGCCCTGCTGGATCGTGGTCCCGACCACGGGATGGGATCGGGTACAGTGGCCAGATTGGCCACTGCACCCGTTCATCTCCCGGAAGACAGGCGGCCAGGTTGTGCGGTTGCACATTGTGCCATGCAGCCCCGCCCCCTCCCCCTCCAGAATCAGGACGGCACATCTAAAATTATCCATAGTCTAGCTGCTAACAGTAAAAAGGAAATTAATTTTTCATTGAGTTTAAATTGCAGGCCCTTCACCAGAGCATTGAGTAGGTATTGAATTTCTTTAATAATTCCTCCCCAACCTCCACAAACTGACTCATTTCTCGACACCGCTACCACATGTGCTGATATGTTTCCCTTTCACCACAGTCCCTCCAACAGAGTGCCTCCGTTGTTACATAAATGGGTACTTTCAGACGATACGGGGCTGTTTGGCCCCGTACCGGCACCACCGGCTTCGTTCCCCGCCGGGGTCACCCCATAACGGCACAACAGACGTGCCGGGGGGATCCCGGCGGGGAAAGTGGGAGGGGCCGCACGGCGCAACGTGCGACCGCACGGCCCCGCCCCCTCCACGCACCCCGCCGCCCACCCTCCGAGGAGACGGGCGGGCGGCGGGGCCAATGCGGCCGCCGCGTCCGGCCGATTGTGCCACGGCCCGGGGCCAGACGTTACTTTTCCTTGGCCACGGCCCGGGGTCCGTTTGACCACGCTTCCCGGGACCTTCCCCCNAACCCCATGTGCCGATTGACCGTGGCCAACATCTGGCGCGCCGCAAACAGACGTACGGGACACGGTGACCACAGGTGGGTATTCACCGTGGTTCACCGTGTCAACGTCACGTCTGAAAATACCCAATGTGTTGAATTTTGTCTGGTGTCAGATACCATCTGTAAAAGTTTTCTTTGTCGGCTACGCAAATTGATTAACTGTATCCTCAATACATATTGAGACCGATTCTTCTAGGTCAATTTTTCTTTCCAAGTCCTTCTCACATCTTTTCATTTGTGTTGTTTTGTCAGCATCTTTTGACGTTAAGCCTTTTGTTCTGGATTGCAACTTGGTCAGTTCCTCGAATGTTGGTAGAGATCTAGACAGGGCTGCCTAGTATTTAGATTTCTCTATAAAGCATTTGACTTGTAAAGTATTTGAAGTATGGAAGCTTTATTTCATGTATGTTTTTGCCCATTTCTTGATATGTTTTTAACTCAGGGCCCAGGAACAACTGTGTGATCCCTGCTCTGGTCCATAATGACATGTCACTTTGACGGTCCCTTGGAACAAATTCTTGATTGTTGATGGAAGTAGCTCAAGGGGAGGTCCTTGGTGAGAGAAAATCTGAGTGCTTGTCCAATGCAGCTAAAGTAGTTTGAATGAATGTGTGCATAATTATTTTGGTGCTCTGCATTTCTTTTTGATCCAGCGGTTGCTGTCTTTTTGGGCTCCAATCTTGTTTGGGTTTTACTCAGTGCTTGGAACGGCTATTGTTGATCCAATTAATAGTATCCTTTAATTGTGATGCATAGTAATAGTATGCCAGATTAGGAAGGGCCAGTCCACCCTATTTTATAGGTTTATATAGAACTTTGGAGCTCACTCTTGGGGTATTTTCCCCAAGAAACTGTGCACCATGCAATCGTGCTTTGATCCCGCACCCTAGTCAGGATCTGGCCCAGCGGCTGAAAAGACATGTCAGCAGCCTGGGCCAAGGAGGGATCGGGCAGGGTGACATGAGGATGTGGTCTGCACGATCCTTCCCACGGTGCTGTTGAGCGTGGCCCACCCACCTCCCTGACAGGTGGCCGCAGCAGCCTAGGAGGCCACTGCACCCACCCAGAACAGGCCCGGCCCCAGGTCAGCCCACTCAACCCTGGTCCATCCCAGGTTAAGAACTGACACGGCCTGGGGAAACCCTGAGTCCGATCCAGAATAATGTCTGGCAGGCCGATTCAGATGCAACAGCACCACGGGTGTCCACGTGGGTCAAAGCGTGGCCACCCGTGGTACTGTCACAGCTGAAAATAACCTTAGTTTATTGTGTTCCCTTATGAACTTTAAAAATGGCCTTTTGCCACATTTCTAGTGTCTTGTGTGGGATAACAATAGGGATGCACTGGAACAAAAGCAGTAACTTTGGGAGGATATTCATCCTAACTAAGGCTATTTTGCCTAACCAGGATATTTCATATTTGTTCCATTCTTCCATCTCTCTCAATAGTTTATTCCACATTGACGGGTAGTTTGCATTGAAAAGGCCTGTGTGTTTTTATGTTATGTATACTCCCAAATATTTTATAAATTCTTTTGCTCATTTAAATTTATACAGCTGACAGCAAGTACTCTTGATCTTTTCAGGAATATTAACTCCCAGAACTTCAGAATTATTGTAATTTATGTTGAAGCCTGATACGTGCCCAAATTCTGAGCTTAGCACTATATTTTTTAATGAAGCCCTTGGTTCCTGCAAGTATATCAAGACATCATCAGCTGATGCCTTTTACTGAGGAACTACCCCTCATCTTTATTGCATATGGTTCTATTACTAATACAAAAAGCACTGGTGACAATGAACAGACTTGCCTCATGCCCCTGGACAAATCAAATGAGGGAGATTGATAGACATTAAAGAAAGACAATGCCTGATTATTATATAGAGCAAGTATGCCTCTACAGAATTGCTGCCCAAAGCCAAACCCTGTCAAGATCTGTCTGAGGTATTCCCATTCCAAATGATCAAATACTTTCTCTGCATCTTAGCACCGCATAAAAGGAGTTGTTATGATTAACATTATAGATCAGATTCAAGGTTCTTCTATTATTATCAGATATATGCCTGCCAGTGATCAATCCTGATTGATCTGGAAGTATATATTTGGGTAAGATGGTGTTTAATCTATTTGCTAGCACTTTAACATAGATTTTAGCCCATTAATGAAATAGGTCTGTATGATGCACAGTTGGTAAGATCTTTCCCTTCTTTAGGAATGATCACAAGCTTTGCTTCCTTCCAAGAATCTGGACTGTCATTACCCTGCATTTTGCTATTAAACAATTCAGTTAAAACTGGGACCACCACTTGTTTTAGAGCTTTTTAGTATTCCCCGAGAACCCATCAGGGCCTGGAGCTTTGCTAGTTTTTAATTATTTTTATTACATCACTAACTTCTTCATTGGGATTTGCTTGTCAAGAAATGCCACATTCTCTTCTGAGAGCTGAGGTAATTTTATACTTCTTAGGTATCTGTTTATTAGCTCCGGCTTTGGATGTTCTGAAGAGTATAAAGTGTGGAAGAAGTGACAGCTGATTTTTTTGTTTCTTATTTAATTTTCTGGCTAAAAGCTTGTCTGCTCTGTCACCTTTTTCATGGTATTTTTGTTTTATATGCCTGTTTGCTCTGCCTTACTTGTTTGTAGTGTTTATTTTCCCTCGTATCACAATTATTTTCTTACAAACTTGTTTCGCTCCTGTGTGCTTATGTTTGTGTTCCAACCCAAACAGTTCTTTAATCCGATTTTCCTCCGCAAGAATTCTCATCTTTTAAAAGGTATGAGGCTTTCATTATGATGCCAGGCCCCTCATTTTTACATAGATGCTCCCTGCCCTCATCCTCTGTCCACCACACCCAAGTTCTGAGTATTCGCCCGAGTTTCCGAGGAGCAGCCAAATACTTGGACCCGATCCTCGGAAACTCAGAAATACTCAATAATATATTATTTTTCTATTTGGTACAGGCCTAATTAAAAATTTAAAAATGAACTGCACAACCCTAATGCACAAAAAAAAATCCTACAGGACAAACATTTAATCCTTTTACTGTCCAAATACAAACACTTTGTCTAGAAAAATTCCATTAAAAGACTGTGCCTTTCCCTACAATGGGCCACACAGCCCATTCCACTGGGAGTTTTGATTGCACTAGGACTGTCAGATCAGGTCTAGTGACTGGAAACTCTCTTAACATCACCATCAGTATAGTAGACTGTTGTCAATAAAATGAGGGATAGTGAAGATTGCTCCAGGCATTTTTATCAATATCAGTCTATGCCAATCCAAATCCAGAGTTTATTTTCTGTACTGCGCATTACACCAGGCTAAATTATCTGTTGGCAAACTCCACGTCCACATAGTTCAACTTTCATTTTTAAACCTCATTTTCACTAAATAATTTATTTCTAATTCAAGTGCAAGATGGGAGAAGTGGATGATACAACATGTAAGGGTAGCTTCATGATGGCAATATTCTCTGACACACAGGAGTCCCTATCCAGCTGTCCCTCTAACCTGTGGAGAGGGTGGGTGTCTCTACACATAACACTTGCCACTGTTTCACCCACCTGATATGGGGGGAAATGTTATGTTTATTAAAACAAACTCAAAAGCTAGCCAGGGAGGAAACATGGGTTTGCTGCCCAGAATAAATCCAAGAAACTTACCAAGAGGGATCTGACGAAAACACAAACACACTGCCATCCCAGTGGAGCTTTCCTGAATCAATTATACCAGCAGGGCTTTGCTGAGCCTTTTTTTTTTTTTTTTTTTAAACACCAATACAATGAAGTTTTCCCTTGCAATGGAGAGCTTTGCCTTGTCAAATTCACCTGGGGGCTTTGGGGCATCACCTATTTATAGTCTCACCCAATGGGTTCCCCCCCATTGGTCAGAGTCTCAAGAGTGGCATCAAAAACAAGAAACGGCATACACATTTGTTCATGCTGCTTCACCACAGAATAACATTGCAGAAAGTACCACAGGTAAGCAAACTAAGCAAACTTTGCTTAGCATACAATTATAAAACAGTTTTAGCCAATTTTCAGCATGTTTGCTTTAAGGTTGAAAAGAAGAGATGCGAAACAAAGAATATTCCAGGTCTTCATGTTGGAGTGCCAAACTAAGCATGCCACACCAAATCATGCTTGTCCTTCTCTACCTGAATTAAGACAAAGTATGTTTTTCATGGACTCCAAAAAATCTGAAGCTGATATGGATTCAAGTTGTTGAGAAATAAGTTAAATAAATACACTTGCATACTTAATTTGGCATGTCTCAATTACTTCATCGCATTTATGGACATTCTGTCAGGATACTCATTGAAAAGCAGTGTCTTACTGATGCAGTTAGAAAGCCCTGAAATGATCCAGATTGCTTTTGAGCTTTACACTGTTTCAATGTGGAGACTATGGCCACTTTCAGACATGCCTCTTCCCCCCCCCCCACCCTTTGGGTTGCGAGGGGGAATGCACAGCCCAAATGTGTGCAGGGATCGGCCGGTCTGAAAGCCCCCCCCCCATGTGGCTTTGCCGGCAGAGACGCGCAGGGATGCAGAGCAGGAAATCGAGCTCTGCATCCCTGCACATCTCTGCCGGCAAAGCCGTGGGGGGGTAGGGGGGTGTCTTTCAAGCCACTTTCAGAGATCCCCCCCTCTGCACATATTCAGGTTGCGGGGGGGAATGTGCAGCCCAAATATGTACGGGGATTGGCTGGTCTGAAAGGGCTCCCCCCCCTCCCGCATGCAGCTTTGCTGGCAGAGACAAGCAGGGATGCAGTGCAGGAAACCGAGCTTTGTATCACTGCACGTCTGCCGAAAAAGCCATGCCGGGGGGTGGGGGGCTTTCAGACTGGCCGGTCCCCGCACATACTCGGGCTGCGCATTCCCCCCCAGCCCAAATATGCACGGGGGGGGGGCATGTCTGAAAGTGGCCTATGTTCTAAAAATCTGCAATCCAATTCCGTACAACACACAGCAACATTAAGGGGAGAGGTGTGAGAAGAGGGAAAATAAGGGTGAAACAATAGGACCAAAAGGCCGCATTAATACCTATTGCACCATCTGATGATCATTGTTCTAGGATGTTTTGAAGACTCCTCTACTTTTTTAAATCCAGCCAGTACAGAAGGTCTTTACATATTGCCCAGTAAGTTAAACAGCTGTTTCTAAGATCCTGCAGCAGTACTAACAATGTGGCTATGTAGTCAAGCTTTAACCCCTCCACAGCTCATTACTCCCCAACCTAAGTTCTAGTCCTCATTGAGCTCATGTCAAATTGGTTAACGTGTTTAGAAATCTATAGAGTAGCTCCTATAGGATGGTGATTGAATGGGAAAAGAGTGAAGTGTAGGGAAGCACGGTCAGGAGAAGCGAGATGCAAGCTCACAACTTTCTGTGCCCCAATTGATGAACATGCTCCAAGGCTACTACCCCTCCGCACTAACCGCAGTGGGAATTTGGCAGTGCCCACCTCCCCTCCCTTGCCGGCAGGAAGGAGATGAGGATGAGACCAGGCCACTGATGAGCGGCGTCGGGGGAGCAGGGAGGGGCCAGAGTGGTCACCTGGCAACGGAGGGAATGACCGGGACTCCTGCGAGAGCTGGGACTCCCGGGCGCCATTTTAAGTTCCCTGCTCACCCGCCTCATTGCGTTGCCGGCGATGAGCAAGTAAAGACGTGGTCGAGCAGCGCGGCGTGGAGCCAGCAGACGGGAGGCAGGCCTGAGGGTAGGATCGGGCCTGGCACAGTTGGGCGCTGAGAGGCAGTGACGCCTGCTCTCCCTGACCTCGCCCAGGTCACCGGGTCGTGGTGGAGCCACGTGGTGCGGCTGGGGCTTTGGGCCAGTCGCAAGTCAGCAAGGTTCCCCGAGCCCAAAAAATCGCTCAACCCCTCCAACCCAAAGGGACCCCTTGGACACACGGGCTTCATGACGAGGTGGGGCACTACCTGGAGTGGATCAGTAGGGGGTAGGACACGTGGGTGAGACACATGCCTGGACCACCACCCCCTGCAATAGCCGCACGGTTGGGGGTAAGGGGGAGCGAATCACCTGCCCAGCATCACAGGCTAAGGCAAGCAAGAGGAAGGGGTGGGCCAGAGAGCGAGCACCCATTGTTGAAGGGTTGTCATTGTGCGGACCAGCATGGCACCCAGGAAACATTGGGCCCCGCACCCCACCCCCCACTAAGAAGGTGCCAGGGGCAGCCCCCACCCTGCGTGCCGCTCTGAGGGGCCAATGGGGTGGGGCACATGCCGGAACCATATTAGAGGCAATGTAGGTCCAGCTGGTGGAGTACCAGGCCCACATCGAGGAACTGGAGGATGCCCAAGAGAGGCCAGGGGATTACAACGGGGAGCAGGTGGGGGAGGAGGAGCCCGCCGGTCTGGATGTGGGGGGCAGGGTTTGCACCGCCCCTCTTGGGGGGGGGGCCCTCGGCAGGGACAAGGACATCACTGGGTCTTACCTGCTCATTACAGGGAGAAGGATCCCAGGACCAGCAGGAGCGGGGACGATTTTTCGCCGAGCCACCAAGCACAGATAGATGCACTAAAGGAGGGAATGCAGGCCCTGATGAGCAGCCTAGAGGCAGCCCAGAGACGGCAGTCGGGTACAGGGAGCAATGGCGGCAGAGTGGGTTCCCATCGCGAACTGGAATACCCCAAAGGTGAGCAGGAGGGAAACTGCTGGTGTGAGGGGGAACATGATCACTGGGGACTGGCGCCAGCTGACGGCCAGCTGCCAGACACCCACGAGACATCATGTGCCCATGGGGGCGGGCACCGGAGTGCCAGTTCACATGTAGGAGGTGGAGCAATCCCCTGAGGGCACAGCATTCCCCTTGCCAGGTGAGGCGTGCAGGTGTAGCACGGCACAGGGCCAGAGGGCCGCAGCACAGGTGTGGGGGGCAGAGCCGTGCTGCACAAAAAGAGCAGTGTGGTGCTGCGAACGGTGGGCGGAACCCATTGTCGGGGGGATACGCCTACGTATCGGCCTTGTTGGGGGAGCATTTGCTCCAAGCCACCAGGGAGAAGATTTGGAATGGCGAATTCATAGATATGTTCGCCCTCCTCTTCGGTGACCCTATACCTGACCCGAACGACAAGGAGTAGAGGAAAGATAGGGAATGACCATTCAAAAGGCACGTGGTCCAACTGGATGGCGGCTTATACAATTTATATGGAAGTGAGCTTGCTCAAGTACCCAGAGTGGGGGGCCGACAGGTCGGGTGGGGCACTTCAGCTGGAGGATGTGGGATGGCAGGGAGAGGCCCTTATGCTGCACCTCCATAGGTCTAAGACCGACCAGAAAGGAAAGGGGACAGTAATCAGTCTGTACCCATCGGGAGATACACAAGTTTGCCCTGTGTGGACAATAAGAGGATACTTGGCATCCCGCCTCCAGGGGGCAGGCACGTTGTTTGTGCATGCAGACGGGGCACCTCTGACACGCTACCAGTTTGGGGCAGTTCTGGCAATGTGTGTGAGGGAAATGGGCTTTGACCCAGGCTGCACTAGTTTAGGATTGGTGCAGTGTCTGCAGCTGCAAGCATGGGGTTTACCGGTCCCCAGATACAGCAGATAGGCAGGTGGTGATCAGTGGTATTCCGCACGTATATTAGGGAAACTGAGGCACGAGTGAGGGGGCAAGGCATGATTCCTCGAGTTGCAGAGAGAGTAAAGGCAGCACGAACACTGACTTTTGATTTCCCTTGCAGACTTGGTAGCACCCCCAGGATGGACGGTGGTTTGGATCATCGGCCACAGCATCATGCACTGGGCAGGAAAGATGACTGTACACAGTGGGTGGGGTACCCAGCTGGGCCTTAGCGCCCGGCAGAGTTAATTTGGATAGGAAGACGCGGAATGCTGTGGGAGAAACTACTTCCAGTGCTGACCGCAGCAAGAGAATTTCCAGAGAATTTCCCAGGGCCCGGGGTGATGGTAATACATCTAGGGGAGAACAATCTGCCAAAAGCAACAGGACTGTGGCTGACAAAGAGGACAACGGTTGACTTGCAAATGGTGCAAGTCCGGTTTCCCGAGTGCATAACGGTATGGTCCAAGATGCTGCAGAGACGAGTATGGGCCAACGCTAACCACCCGGGGAGGGTAGACAGGGCCAGGAAGAGGGCAAACGGGGAAATTGGGACTTGGCTGATGGCCAGGGGGGGAAAGGTGATCGTCCATGGGGGCATTCAGCATGATAGGGACGAGCTTTACAGAGGCGATGGTGTACACCTGTCAGAGGCCGGTTGTAATCTTTACCTTGGGGTCCTAAAATGCCATTTAATCGAGATTTTGGAGGGTATGGCGGCGAACCAGCCAAGCAGAGCTGGCAGTTCTGGTGGTGGTGGACGGAATTAAAGGTAATTGTTTAAAGGTTAAAAGAGTTAGCATAAGATGGTTAGAAAAACATCTCCTTAAGAGATGGGCAGGCTATGCATAGCTGCACAGTGCGACCCACTGCATGGTCAGCCCAAGGGTGAGAGGTGAATGGCCGGACCCACTGGGAGGACCATGTGCCAAGCAGTAGGTAACAGTGCCCTTACCCTTGTTTAACCCCAACAAAGGGGAATAGGTATGAACAACCCGTCCCGTCCCGGGGAAACCCGGCCATCGGGGCAGGGCGTAAGTTACAAGTTTGGGAGTTAGGCCACAGGAGGTCTCTCTTAGAGCTTAACACAAGAACGTAAGGAGAAGGGCCGGATGGCCAAGGCATGGATGGTGGGGACGGGAACCTCCTGTGGCGGGGGGGGGGGGTAAACAGTTAAGAGAAGGTAGGACCCCAGTTTAAAGGGGGAAGCAGGAGGGCTTCCCCTTCCCCCTTTGATGGTTTAAAATTAATAAAGAGTGCGGCTGTTCAACCCCAAGAAATGTGTCCTTGTCTTCTTCCGGGGTGCGTCGACAACAAGAGATTGATATGATTATACAGTCACTTCCCTCACTCTCTCACTCACTCTCTTCACCCCTTGTCCCCTCCCCAGCTGAAAGTGTGGTAATAGAGGGACCAGGGGAGAACTGTTCCTTCCCAAACTTGGAGGGGAAAGGTCTCTGTTGCCCCCTTTCCCCACTTTTAGTGGTGGCTCAAGTCTTGCTAAAAACTAATCGTTAGTGTATCAGTAGTTCCCCAAAGTTTGCTGGTTTTAAGAATACAGCACCTATTCTCTTTCAGAAAATAAATAATTGTTACAATGTGTAGATTATTAAAACACATGCTCCCATGGGCAAAATTCCTTGCTCACACTGGGAGGTACACTAGATTCCTAAACTCTGGAAGTAAGCAAACAAACTATAAAAAAGCAAGGCTAGCTCTAGACAATGCACTTTGTTCATTTAATCAACAAGCTTATTTAACTATCTAAGATGATAATTCAGTGTACAAGAAATGTTCTACAGTATATTTTGTGGAACAACAAAGCCCTGCTACAGCATTCTGCTGCTAAATCTCTGTTAAAATGGGGGACAAGGATGATACTTTCTGTGCTTAAATTATGGCATGTGCAGATTAGTGAAGTGGAAATTAGTGAGTTTCTGCTGCGCGCATATATTTCCATCATTTAACAAATTAAGCAGAGACCACATGCTCGCTCTCTCTCCCCCACTGAAAAAGCACAGTTTTCCTGATTGCCTTTGATTTCTTGCTGGGTTTTAAACTGGCTAAATTGCCATAAACGTTGGAGTACCATTTGAGCTTATCAGTAAGAAGCTCAACTGTATATGGAATGTGTTCATTTAAAATAGTCTATTAAAAATAAATAGTTATACTTAGTTTTGCTAGAGTCACCAGGGTTTGGCAGGCAATATTTAATCATGTAATAGCACATTGCTTTTACACAGCCCCTTCTGTGGATCTCAGAACAATTACAGACATTAATAAGCTAAGTCTCAGAAAGCCCCCTAAGACATAAAAAAGCAATGCTCTTCCCAGTGTAAAGTAACACACACAAAGGTATTAAGTAAATTACTGTACCCAAGGCCACACAAGAAGCTGATGGCAAAGGCAAGAATAGTACCCAAATTTCCTGACTCCAATCCCTGTGCTTCAGCCACCAGATGATATTTCTTCTCCTTTGGCAAATTCAACTCTCTCCCTTGTTCTCATTGTTCCAAAGTAATCTTGATAAACTCCATAAATCGCAGCACTTTCTTAACAGGTCAGATTCAAGGCCCCATGAGGTCAGAGGAAAAAAATCAAGGATATTAATCAGGCCTACAGCACACAGATTTCCACAACTGAGCAGTAATTTTAAAATACATATAACTCAGTGCTTTAAAAACAGTGTTATGAATGTCACCATTGTACAAATTAGCACAGTGGGTTAAAGTCACAAAAAAGTGGGCTGAAAGTACACCAGTCAGGCAAGCTGTTGGTTTGGGTTCCCTCTCTTCTGGGCTCATTTATTGACAACCAACAAAAGCAAACAAGTATAGCCAATGCCACTCACCCCTCAAAATACAGTACAACAGCCCAAACATGCTTGTGGTTCTCCAGGCAACTGCCTTGCCTCTAGTTCCCAAGCTAGAGGACATTATTTTTCCTTGGTAGTCTTCTGTCTCTGTGAGGCTTCCTTACTCCATCCGTGTCCAGATAGATCTGAGCAGGTTGACCAAGTCTGCCTCTAACTCAGGAGTGGGGAACCTTATGCTCGGGGGCCAAATGAGACCCATGGAAAGTTTTATGTGGCCCTTTTTATAAGAACATAAAAAGTGACATACTGGGTCAGACCAGTGGTCCATCTAGCCCAACATCCTGTCTCTGATAGTGGCCAGCTCTGGTAATTCAAGAGAAGTACATGTACAGGTCATGGAGGCATGATCCATCTCCTATAGACTCCTCCCAGCTACTGGTACCCAGAGTTTAAGCCCCAACTAGTAGGTATTTATGGCTCTGTCCTCTAAAAACTTATCCGATTTCTGTTTAAAGCTAGTTATGCTGCTGGCTAGGGCCAGATTTTGGGGCAGGTGACCGCCTGGGGCTCCAGAACTTGTGGGGCACCTGTCATGGACTATGTGCGCCTGTCATGGGCTATCTACTCAACTATAAGATATTCAAACATTGAACAAATGGGGGAGGGAACGCCAAAGACGCTCCTTGCCTGGGGTGCCATTTGGTCTAGGGCTGACCCTGCTGCTAGCTTTCACAGCCTCCGCTGGCAATGAGTTCAACAACTCTACTGCAGCTGGCAGCCATTTTGGACATCGTAATCTGAGCAGGAAGCATGCTTCAGGTGCTTTAACCAAGCCCTCAGAGACTGGTAAATACCATTCTGGGTGCCAGGAGAATGGGGGTGGAGGGAAATCTGAATCTGTAAATCCAAATCTGAAAACTGATCCAAGTTCCCATCCCCAACTTATATGCAGCCCTCAGAGCTTTTACTAATTTCAAGGAAAAGAAATTTTCAAGGGGGGGGAAAAGATTCTCCACCCCCGCTCAAACACTACACTCACAAAACCCTCACCCTGAGGTGAGCCTACTCAGGGTTCCTCAGGGCTGCCTTACATCTATGGAGAAGGGCACGGTAAAATGTGAAAAATAAATAAATAAAATAAATATTCCCACTGTTACAATAGTTACTAAAATAAGGCCGCTTTTAGACATGCAGCTGCGGGAGCAGTGAAACAGCCGCGACACTGTTTTAGACAAACTGAAAGCAGAAGTTGTGCGCGTGATCCGGCGCCGCGCATTCTTTTCCGGCCACGTATGTCAGCCCAGAGAGATCAGGGTGGTTCGCTCGCGGTTGGCAAAGAATGCGCGGCCCCGGATCACGCGCACAACTTCAGCTTCCAGTTCGTCTAAAACAGCGCCACGGCTGTTTTGCCGGTCCCGCGCCTGATCACAGCTGCACGTCTAAAAGCGGCCTAAATGGAACCCCATTTGTTTTAGTAACTAAAAAGTCCCGAGAACAAATGAATAAGCAAACATATATTTGCTTCAATTTTTTTCGTTTAAAAATAAACAAAATTTAAAAAAAACTAGAGATGCATAAAATGGCCACTGGGGCCATTCTACATATGTATGGCCCTTTTCCAAAATGCGTTGCTGCTATTATGTAAAACGACGGCTGGTCTGCGTATGGACACTGCTAATGCGCAGAACAGCTTCTGTTTCCTAAAATGGCGGTGACACTGCTGATGCCATTTTGGGAAAGGCCATGGGCATGCACGGAATGGTCCAGCGGCCATTTGCACATCTTCAGTGCATTATTAATTATTATTTTAATATTTTAAAAGTGAAAAAACTTAATGAAAACTAAAGGAGTTTTTGAAAAATAAAACCTGAAAAGAGATGGGTGTTTAACCCAGAAAACAAAAATGGCAACTTAAACGAAAGAGGTTACTGCTGCATATCCCAATAAAATTGCAAACCTGTCAAGTCTCCCACATTTAGTAGGAGGAACACTTTTGCAAGTTTGAATACCTGCAAATGAAATCTGGAAATAAAGCAGCATGTCCCATGTCTCTCAGAGGTTTTAATAGGATGCTTGATGACTGAATGAGAGTTCTGAGCTGCAGCCACCAATAAAAGTGGCCTGGGTATTGTTGGGCTCGCCAATCTGCACAGGAGGAAGAGAAATATAGTTATCAACATCAGGAGCAGCAATCAGCATTCTGACAAACTAGAAGTGGCACCTTAACTTTTCATTAAAGATTGGAGTTGAAGTTTTGAGGGGATGGTGGGAGTTTTCGCTTGGATTTTTTTTTTTTAATGACTTGTAAGCCGCACTGAGCCTCTATGCGAAAGGGCAGCATATAAATTAGAAAAATAAAAAAATAAAAATAAATAAGTGTGCAGAGCAGACTACTACATTTCTGGCATGACAGCAACGAGGTTTAGCCATTCAACCACACACTATTATTGCTGTTGTAGCTGCCTTGCAAACAGCTAGTTAGCTTATCAAACCATTATGCAGTGTGCTTTTCTAGTGGCTGAATTAAAAGCAGTAGTCAGCTCTAGAAGTAGAACCTAGAAAAGGTGGTGGGTAGGTTAAGAATTCAATCCTGGCCCTGTAATGGGCTACGGTTGTGGTATCTTTCTTTGTTCTCTCTCTACAACAACAACAAAATAAACATTTCAGCCCCGCCTCAGTGCACTGGACTATGAAAGAATCCACAAAGTCACCTCTCTCAAGGAGTCTACACAGGAAGAGAAGTACATGGAGTGTGGGGAAAGCTTTCTTAGAGGGAAGAATAGGTACGTGGTACAGCTCACTTGGGGGGCCGAGGGGTAACTCTAAGTGATTGGGGGTGCTGCGCTAGGGCTTTAAAAGAAAGACAGGAAAGGCAAAGATTCAAGTCTAGCTTATGAAAGGTGGTTGTATGGATGTGAATCCTTCAATATTTTAAAAAGATGATTTTATCCAAAAAAAAGTGTATTCTTTAAAACCACAGACTAAATGTCTCGATATTGAGGTATTTGGTCTGCGATTATAAAAGAATGCGCGAGTGGCTACAATGCGCAAGAAGTCTTGTCTAAACCCCTGCCGTGGGATTTTTACATACTGCGTGATTTCATGCTATGAGTGCCCCATGCACATCCAAAAGCAGCCAAACTTAAGCAATGGGTGTATTTTAAATTACACAAATTAACATATATAAACGTTATGCAAGTGTTTCTCCATATGGTTGTGTGATAAAAATCTCCCTCCTACCAATTCTTCCCCTCTGGCAGTTCTGAAATTGCCATTCCTTGTTCTGTATCTCAGTCACATGTTAGAAGCCAAGGTATAAAGCAGAAAACAATCAGCAGGGATTTAGAGCCCTTCTCAGGCCACAAATTTAAGCCTAAGTCCAACTGCATTGGGCACGATGCAGCCAGGCTCTTCTAAGCCTGGATTCCATGAAGAAGAAAAAATGGAAGTTTCATACATGCTGCAAAGGAGAAGAGAAAAGCTTGCAAAACAATAGACATTTTGTGTAGATGCACTCTCTCATATACAAAAGCATCTTCACCAAGAGCAGTTATGTTATTTATTTATTTTAATTTTTTTTTTAAAAAAAGATTTGATCTGAAGGCCAGTCTAGTTTTGCCTGGTGTCAAATTCATGACTTGTGCAAAAGAAAGGCATGGACTCTGGAGACAGCAGGTGGGCATGCTGAGAAGTGGAAGCAGTGTAGTGGGTAATTGCAGAACTAATATGTATGAGCTCTTTGTTTTGAGACCTGCTCTTCAAACTCGGTCCCAGGAAAGATGTTTTTGTTTTGTTATTAAATGCAGGGGTGATTTCAGAGTAGGCTAACTTTTCCTTGGGATAAACTAGGATACTGCTGAGAAAGCAAGGCAGTGCTTTTCAGAAGGGATATTGAAAAATAAAATATGAATTCCACTAATCATGTAGAAAGGAACTAAAATGACATCTCAAAGTTCACATATCTCTACAACAGCCTAGCTGACCAATGCCCAGTAGCAAGATGGTGCCACTGAGCAGACTAGGTACTAGGAACAGTCATGATGGTGGCCCACTGTTGTCTTCTTTTTCATGCTTTGGCCCATGAGCCACTGGCACATTTGTTGAGGGACCACCAGATGTTGGCTTGGGATTGACCCCAAGTATGTTGGAGGCTAGCCCAGGCTCTGATCCCCAGATTAGGTCCAGGTCACAGGCCAGGCTACAGTCTGCTCAACTGGGACAACGCAGGCCACAGTGGTCTATCACGTCTTTTGTGGCCTACCATGACCCAGTCCGGATCGGATCTGCCATGGCCAGCTCCATAGGGTGGGGTGCTGGACACAGCATGCGGCCGGGAGCACATTTGTGCATCTCCCTGCCCTCCCTGGCAGCACAGCCACAGGAAAGTGGATTGTGAGCTGCCTTGAGCTTTATGGGAAGGTCGGCATAAAAATTAAAAGCATAATAAATTGTGTTAGGCAGCCCAAACCGGTCCATGTCCTCCACAGCTTCCCAACCCAGGTAGGGTCACTTGTTTTCACCTTTTCATGATTGTGTATCATGTTTTCCTGAACAATTCTCCAGATCGGTTCTGAGAGGCAACCCTCCTCCCCACCAACAAATCTGTATCCATCCCATGGCTTGATCCAATGCAATAGTGAATTGACTCTCCAAGTGTCTCTACACTTGACCTCATCTTAAGTGGCCAAAATGGGGGGCAAGTGTTACATGTAGAGATACTTGGGAGAGTAAAGTCACTAAATCGAGGCAGATTTCAGTCTTTTATTGTCCAGGCAGTTTTGTTTTGGTGGCCCAGACAGCGTACTATTTAAGAGATACTTTATAATTTTTTGTATTGATTACATGGAGTTGAAATGCAGACTAGAGAGCATAAGACAAATGTGTAAATTAAGCAGAAATAACCTTAATGGGAGGCAGGAAGTTCACTTCTACAAAAAGAATTAGCTGGTGCCAAGGCCAACAATGCACCCACAAAATACCGTGAAATCCATGGAATTTGGAAATTCTAAGTAAGCATCCTTGAAAAGTCTCCCACAAACATTTGCTTTTTTCTTTGATTTATCTACACGACTTCCTTGGTCTCGCACATATTATAAACAAATACAAATCTTCTTGGCTTGGTGTGACTGTGGGCATGTAAACTTTGATGCTTTTCAGTTTTCTCTCATTGTACAAATGGAAATAGTACTTTTGTAGTTCACAAGGATGTTATGAGGTTTAATATTTCATGAGGCACTCAGATAGGCTGGTGATAAGAACTGCAGAAATGTCTATAAATTAATAAGTACAGCTGAATGGAGACCTTGGGTCTAGCCTGAGTTCATAAAGACTAGGAGTTCATCTGCATGGCCCCATCCTAGTAATTTCATCTGAAGCTGTTTTTGCAAGAGAGTGTAATAAAAGTCAAGCCTATTGTACTGCATAAAGCACGGTGCATACCCTTTGTGCTCTATAAATAATAAATTAGCAGATATATTTTATGTATGAAAAACTTTGTAATTTATATAAACCATCGAACTACATTGCAGTGTTATGTTCAGGGCAAGCACCTTTGGTGAATTTATAGTAATGTATCTGTATTGTTTTTACTGTAGTGAGTAACAAGAAGCGATAAGAACAACAGTTACAGTTTTTGTCAACAAATACATTTTTAATTGTGGATAATGACTTGCTTGAAAAAAGGGGAAACTGTTTTTCTAAAGACTACCTATTTCTTATATTTTAAGATGAGTACTACCAGAAAATAAAACCCAGTAGTATAGTTCCTTAAGCAACAAAAGGAGATGCGAGGAACTTTCAGCCTTCCTCCCGTTCTTTTGGGCTGGTAGGACACTGGTCCCTCACCTTGAATTTTGCAGTTGCTGCTGTTACCTCTAAATCCTTATCCCACTTCCTAAAAAAATGGGCATAGAGCTCTTTCATGTAGGAACACTGAGTTCAGCTCATGCTGTTCCCATCACCTGTTGCAAAGCAGTTGTGGGACTGAAGCTAGTGACATGAGTTTAGCTGTGTTCCCTCACTACATTGTGAAATGGTTGTGTGAAAGAGCCCATAAAGTCCATTAGTGAAGGAGAATAAGTGAATAATTTAGTAGCCACGGCCATTAAAAGAGAGAAACAGAGAACAGTGTCCAAGAAATAATCCTCACCCTTTGCATATGTCATGTAGCTCTCTGAGCTGGGGGATGAAGAGATTATGAGTTTGAATCTCACTTCAGTTGACTGTGGCTCTCATTTCCAGGCCTACTGAAGGATGGTCTATGGGCATATTAATCTATGGGAAGGAATTCATATGCCAGCCCACCAAGTTCAAGCTCCCCACACACACACAAAAAAACCCTACAGAAATTCTCTTAATATACATAAAGATGGGATAAATAAACCATAATATTTGCAAGTAACATATGTGTAAATAACATGTTTGTAGGTTCTCCAGAAATTGATTGATGGGACATGGGATGTAGAACGCCTCCCCTCGCAGCTACCATGATGTACACAGCCTCAAAAAATTTCTCAATGGGCCTGCCAGTCTCTACACAGTGTATCCTTCTTGTTTGAGACCAAAGTCATTCTGGCCTACTCTACAAATGAATTTGGGGTTATCACTTCATTTTACAAATAAGTTTACAGTATGCCAGAGGGTAATTTCAGACGTGCTGGGCTCAGACCGGCCGTCCTTTAGATGTCCTGGCCTGATCTCTACCGGGGTTCGGGGAGGGGCTGCGTGGCGCTACATGCGGCCAGTCAGCCCTACCACCCCGTGCTCCCTCAGCCGCCTGCCCACGGGAAGACAGGTTGGGGCCTGATTCCAGGATGGGGCTGGCAAGCAGACGTGCATCGCCACTATTGCCAGCCCCATCCTGGATTGTGGCCAACCTAACTATGGTTCTGGAAGTGAGGCCGGCCTCACTTTCAGAACCATGGTTAGCTTTGAACCCCGCCAGAGATTCACTGTGGTGAACATCTGGCGGGGCTCAAATAGACGTTACAGTGATCACAGCCACCACCCTGAATCCACTGTGATTCAGGGTCGTTGACTGTGATCGCGTAATGTCTGAAATTACCCGGAGTGATGAGTGTTTACCTGTGTATGTATAAAAATATATAAGGGGCTAGGGAGGCAGGAGGTTCCCTGACTTGAACCAAAACCCTTGTTATCCCCTTGGTAATATTTTTACTCCACTTTGCCTTATAATTAAAAATCTACACTATTTACATTTTTTTCCAAATCTTCTTTTAAACAAATATAAAGCTCTGAAATGAAGAAGCAGTTTTATTCCACACAACTCACCGCAGGATAATTTCTGAGCCAGAATTCATTGATCATTGTCAAAAATTCAAGCACTAGATGTGAGTGCTTATTAAATGGTATAATGTTACCATGCTAATGTTTTTATTAATTTCCCCCTTCAGAACAGCACTAAATAGCAGGGATGTAGATTAATGAATAAAGCTGCAGCTCTTCAGTTATCATTCAAGTCATAACAAGTGGTTTTTAGTTCACACCAAAAAGACATGGCATATAAACTGGCACAATAGGAAGTGGTTTTCATACAATAATCCAGACTGATCACTAAATTAAAAGCTACTCTTCCTGTGGTGTTTACTTCTGTAATTCAAATTAGACCATAACAACACAGAAACCTTTTGTGAAACTGAATACCCTGCCTATTTAAAAGCTGGAATAAATGGCTTCTTATTCATATACTCTCCATTATTTAAAATATGCCTGTCCACCACCTTAGATTCTAATAATGTGTGACTGCATATTTATGAAATGTTTGGGGAACCATAAACAAATATGTCAACCCCTATTCTTCTCCTACAAGAACACTGGGAAGCTCAACAAGATGAATCCAGATCCCTATTTTCAACCCTGGTGTCCAAGAGGTCACATTTTGGATGGGGAGGGTAAGGGTAGTCCTCCCCAAGACTGCAATTTTCGAGTCCACAGGCACAGACAACCCACAAATAAATATTAAATACATTCAGAGAAGTTCACACATTCTCAGTAACAAAAAGGCATATTTTGTGTCACAAATGATTTACAGCAAGTTCTAATACTAAAGTTGCTTCAGAGGAGAAATAGGCTCAGTTGTTGTACATAGTTGTAGTCAGAGATTCTGATTCTACTTCCATCATGTGCTAATATTCAAGAGAAAAAACTATCCAATGTTGGTTTGGGGGATACACAGACAGTGTCCCATGGCTATGAAATAAGTCTGGCCAAGAAAGGGTATTTTCAGATGCGACGGGGCCAATACCCTTTGATCCCCCGCCGGGATCAAACTGGCACGTCCAACAGACATGCCGGCGGATCCCAGCAAGGGGGAGGGGGCGGGGCCGCATGGCACAAAGTGCGGCCGCACGGCCCTGCCCCCCCCACGCTTCGTCGCCGCAGCGCCCGCCCGCAATGACCACAGCCCAGAATCCTGCCGCCAATTCCGGGCCGTGGTAGGTGGCCAGACGATATGACCCCCTTGGTCACGGGGGAGAATCACATTCACCATGCGATAGGGGCCGGTCCCGCCGGAACCTCCAATTGTGTGGTGAATGTGATTTCCCCCCCGTGATTCATGGGGGCGAACATCTGGGGGGGGGGAACTTCCATTCCCCCCATCAGACGTTACGGTCCCTTGCTCACCATGTGGGTATTCAGTGTGGTTGAGCATGGGATCATAATGTCTGAAAATACCCAAAGTTGGAGCTGCTTTGTGATCAGCATTTTAAAAAAATCTTATCCTTAATTTGGTGCCCAATTGCAGGAGTTAAATTTGTTTAACACAGGAACAGGTCACTAGGGGCACATTTTACACCAGTGCTGGAGTCTACACTGGCTACCTGGGCACAATTCAACATGCTGTTTTTGACCTTTAAAGCCCTAAATGGCCCAGACCCCATTTATCTAAAAGACCGCCTTTCCTACCATGCCCCGTTGAGACCCTTGCAGTCAACTTAGAGCGCCCTCCTGTGGCTTCCATTTGCTACTTATTTGCACAATGGAGGTGTTTCAGGGGGAGGGGAACGGGGCTCTCAGTTGCTGCCCCAAAGATGTTTAACTCCCTCCCCCTGGAGGTTCATCCAAATCTGACCATGAGCATCTTTCAGAGGCGGTGTAAGACCTTTCTTTTTAGTAAAGCATTTGGGGGATGGGGATGGGGAGTGAGTGGGTGGGAGTTTGTTGGGGCTGGACTGGATAGGTTTTTTTGTTGGGTTTTATTTTAATGTTGTTTAATTGTATTTTATGTTTTTTTGTGAACTGCTTTGAGCTTTTGGGGAAGGGTGGGGTAAAAATGTAAATAAATAAATAAATAAAGTTCTATGAAAGATAATGTACAAAAAAGAGACATAAAACACAAAAACTGGATACACAAAAAAAGACAAAGACAAAATTCACCCCCATGCACATCGCTAACACTTGCCCTAGATGATAGCTCTATTGAAGCGAATAGGACTTGTGACTATTTTAGAGTTGACTGCTCAAAAAAATCAGGTTGCCCATCTCTTTTATAAGCACCCTATATCCAATCATGCAAGCTGATCAGGAGAATGAGTACAGCTATAATGACGACTATGCAGTATTTTACAAAAGGTACAACTGTAAATTAATAAAGGATAGCACTACTAGGAATGCCCACCTCCATGCACCGCGCCCACCCATCTCCTCACAGGGAGTCGCGGTTCATGTGAAAAGGCCCTCAGAGGCCTGTGTTTGGCCTTAGCCCTGAACTCACTGGAGGGCCTAGGGCAAGGCTCTTTTTCCAAGCCTCATTTCTTCAGTTGTAAAACAGGAACAACAATGGCCTTCATTACAGGATTATTGTGAACTGTGAAGGTGAACTAAATACGGTTTGTAAAACATTTTTGAGCATTGAAACGACTATATTAATTATAAATAACTCTTCATTCATATAAAAGGAAAAATTGGCACTAAATAAAAAAATAGATGTTCTAGCATACTGACCCCCAAAGTAATTTGTACTACTGCATTTCTTTTCCAGTTATAAGAAATTTGCTTTTAAAATAATATTATATCCAATAAAGAGGTAATCTAAACTCTTAAAACACAAATTCCAGTGAGACTGTGTTCTCTCAATATATTTCCAGGCTTTCTGTTCCCAGAAGAGTGATGCACTGTTCCTCCTTCCCACATATAAACTAATTTGAATATTCAGTAAAATAGATTTGAAGCATTCTTTATGTTATAAATATATCTCTGTACAGAATACTTATCAGTTAAAGAATACCTTAGCAACCAAGAGTCTATTTTTAGTTTTAATATGCCCTTACAGGATTGCCAGAAATATAACACAATCATAACATATTAACCTTTCATTGGATTAGCAAGGAAAAGCCTGAGTGACAGGTACAATAATATAACACTACAGAAATTGAAACATTCATATGTCTTGTCTTCTTGGGAAAGCAAAAGTGACCCATCACAAATTAATTTAAATCTACAGCGTAAGATGATTAAGAATTTCACACTTGGAACAGTAAGTTATTTCTCATTCTCTGTGGTGTCATCAGGAGGAATACTGTGTGCATGTCATAAATAAGTTATGAATACAAAAATGGTCAACCACCAAAAATATTGTCTCCATTCTCAGTGCAGCAGGAAGCCAATCTCCTCTAGTTGAAAGTCAAGCAGGCTGAATAAGAAAGATAATCTCTATCATATATTAACACCCAAGGAGCAGTCAAGGTTGGTGTATGGCAGAAATCCTTTCAGACACCCCCATGCCATTGTTTTTCACCCCATCCCACTCAAAATTGATGGTACTTAACATATATGTGACGGACAGATGAAAATTTGGTGCCCACTCCTCAGAGTAGCTCCCAGGGCCTGTCCTGGTAGCAACAGCAGTTGCACATATTGTAACGAGAGTGTGTGGAAACAGTGTCACAAGGAGATACTGGACTACAGGTCTAACAAATATGTAGAAGTAAAGGTTAAACATGTATGTAATGTAAAAGCTGAAAACTGGAAACTCACTTCATGCAATGGAGAGAGACAAAGCTAGGCCAAATGTGTATTCGGAGAAGCCTGGCAACACCTCTGCAGGAGCCAGACAGAAACCATTCCGCTGCAAATGGATCTTTTCCTGCCTGCGTGACTGGAAGCAGAGTCCTCCAGGCGGGAAAGTCAAACAAAGAACTTGGATACATATAAAAAGAGGGGAGATCTTTTTCCCTAAGCCTGAGTTGGGAGAAGAAACTTTGCTGGCTAACCAGCTAAGGATAAAAGCCCAGCCACACTACATCTGGCTGAGAAATGGACTTCTGTAGGGTAAAATCTTAACTAGGGACTTACTCAAAACAGACTAGGATTGAATTATTTACTTTTGTTTTATTTGCCACTCTGTGTTCAAACTATCTTTGTTTATGTAATCAATAAACTTTCTTCTTTACTAAGAAGTGCTTTCGGTTGTCTCACATTGAGGAACACAGTCTGAGTATCTTGTGCCCTCAAGCACTTGCGAACCCAGAGAGAGAGTCTGAGAACGGGAAGCCTCTGGTACTTGGGTGACAAAAGTGTTGCCCCTTTGCAGGACTGAATCAGCTAGAGAGAGAACTGATTCAGACGGGCTGCAAGTGAGGGAAACTGAGTCACCTAACCCAGAAACTTGGGGTAGTGAACCCCAACCCCATGACAAACCGCATGAAGGAAGGCAGTCAGAGTGTATTCCCCCTAAACCCAGCACGTGACCCCAGTGCATTAGACCTCTTCTACCTGTAAGGAATTTCAGCACCTCAGAGCTCCTCTCACAGCTGCCTTTCAGCACATCCTGCTTCTTCCCTTGGTACCAGAGCGTTGGCAGCTTCTCTTGGTTCTTTTCTTGTTATTAGGGACCATTGTCTTCTTTCACAGAATACAAGCCCACTCCATCAGAGGAAGGGGAAGAGACTGCATCCAGGAGAGGCTGTGACTCTGAGTGCAAAAGAGCACCCACAATTGCAGTCTCTTCTGGACTCAAATCTCTTCCCACTTCATCAGAGGAAGGGCAGACTACTTCCAACAATGGGCATAGAAAGCAGGGTAAGGGGAGACAGGACATCCCTTGAGCGTGTGGAGAATGTCTTTTAATTTCAGCAGGTACACAGAAGATTGAGAGTCAGGCTCACTTCATGGATTTCTGACCCTTAACACCACACTCTTTTCCCCCCTTCAACTGCACACAGCTATGCAAGGTAAAGAATTACTAGCTGCTCCCCCCCATTTAAGCTAACAGACAGATGATACAAGGCACAGTGGGGGGCTTGGACCCAGGATTCTTATCATTAGCTCAGCGACCCATCTATACTACAAATGTGGCTGAAGAATCCTAGCAAACAGTCAGAAGGAAGACAGAGATAACACTGGAGTTAGAAGGGGCCACAACTTGAATAGGAGCTTAAACATGACCACACCACACTAAGGCATCCTTCACACACAGTCCTTTCAGCTGTAACTCGTAGGCAGATGGTGCATTGCTTTAGACATGTGAGGGGCACTCGAAGCATGAAATCACGTGGTGTGTAAAAATTCCATGAGCGGGGTTTAGACAAGACTTCTCGCGCATTATAGCTGCTTGCGCATTCTTTTAAAACTACAAACTAAATACCTCAATATTGAACTACTGTTCACACTTGGAACAGTAAGTTATTTCTCATTCTCTGTAGTGTCATCAGGAGGAATACTGTGTGCATGTATATCTAAGTATTTAGTTCATGGTTTTAAAATGATGTGAGCGTGCCTATAATGCACGAGAAGTCTCATCTAAATCCTGCCCACAGGATTTTTACAAGCCGCAAGTGCCCCATGCATGTCTAAAAGCGGCCTAAGGGTCTGACCTCTGGCACAGAGCCCAACTCTAAGTTAGGTTACTCAGCAAGGATGGTCTTAGAAACTTCACAGCCCAGGGTGCTGATAAAATGTGGGGCCCCTAGTGGCCCCACCCCCTTGGCTGCATCCTCCACTGAGCCCTAAAGGAGGTCTCGTTTGGGGCCCTACTGGGAGGAATCGCGCATTATAGCTGCTTGCGCATTCTGCCCTGGAGAAAACAGGGGCCACTGCAGGGCTCCCAGAGAGAGCAGGGTCTGGAACAACCCCTGTGGTAAGGGTTCCCCTGTTGGCAGCAATGGGGAAAACACAGTGAACAGTGCAGGTTCCTGCTTATTTTGCAAATGGCATATTTGGCTGCCTTGCCTGCTGTAGCCAATTTAAAATGACTATTTGCTGTTACCTCTGGATCATTCAATTATTTGTTTTAATGAGGTGGTGACATCTGGTTCGCATGTTTTAATTTATGTTTAATTATAATGTTCAAAACTGTTTTTCACTTCAGTGCTCGTGTCTGTTAATCTGCACTCGGCCCTCTAGGGGTGTTGGAGGAGGCTGCACACAGCCCATAGCTTGTGCTCACAACACTGAAATCGCCTCAGCCAGAAAAGAGCAGGAAATCTTGAAGGGTTTATAAACATCTCTGTTGGGTGCCTCTTACTCAAAGGCTGGCGGCCTCTTCCTTTTTCAGCAGCATCTTCTCTCGATCCCTTCAGACTCAACATAAGATGGCTGCTTCCCTTTTTCTGCCCAGCCAAATGAAAACCCACCCTGCAACCTCCAGCCCTTCTAGTTGCTGGTCCTCCTAGACTTAGGTGCCTGTACTGTATGCTCAGGCACCCAAGTGTTGTTGTTGCCATGATTTACAACCAAGCTTATTTTTTTTTCCTTCTGCCTCTCCTTCTTCCCTTGACTTGGAATTTCTCCAGCCCCTTTTATTAAGTGATTTCACCAGGCAAAGCTCAGGCTGATACTTTCCATTAATGTGCTCAACTCTGCCCGCTCCTCTAGCTCTACCCCAGTCAGCAGGAGAAGTGTTAGTCTGGTAACTAACTCCTCACTGGGCTATAGGAGAGAGGGTGGGCAATATCCAACCACAAGTGTCATTACAGAGCCATGGGACTGGCTATATAGTTAACATATAGATAACAGGCAGCTGTTATCACTGTGTTAAAATTATGAATATTCTATTCATTATAAAATCAGGATGATTTTTTTCTATCACTGTGAAATTTGGTGGTATGGGGTAGAATCGGACCAAATTTTAGTCAAACTGGATGAAAAACAATTAAGCTACAGAAGTTTGAATTCTGGAGACAGAACAACATTTTCTTCACATGTAACTTTTTTTTTTTCCTGCTGTTGGGAGCAATATTAATAAAATTAGCAGTGCTCAAAAATTCAAATGTGGCCTGAATGAATCTTGTATTTTTAGTTTTTGAAAATCCGTTGTATAGTTTTGACGTTCCCATTTTGGCAAATAAGTAAAGTGAGAAAAGTAGCTTCGCTGTTTCGCTAATGTTCTATTGAACATAAGATAAGCTTTCATGTGTGCTACTGGTGTATGGACCCAAGTGCAACTGTACAGCATATTACTGTAGGCATTTATTGTACCTAATTGCTGTAGAGATGCCAGGGGAGTTTATTGCACCCAAATTTTTTATGGATACCAGGAGGAGTTCATTGCAAACTATTTTCAGAACAGAGCTGGGGTTGAAAAACAAATTTCACTGATTAGCTGCACCAGTTACCAAACAAACTCCTCAGTAGGCATACTGGCAAGGCACAAAGAATGCTGATTGGAAACAACAGAGACAACAGAAATACTAATTGAAAGTAATGGAGCTTTGAGAATGTCAGTAGCCCTTAATGGGCAGTAAACCAATACAATGGCAGATGCTTAACTGAAAACAAAGAGTGTGGGAGGATCTGAAATGCCAAAGAAGTTGGGTGGAATGGGAACTAAAAAGGCCAGGAGGTGGGGGGGGGGTGTGAGGAAGCCACGTAGTGAGCTGGGTCGAATCTAGACTTATGGGAGTAGGGAGTGAATGATTGATAGGAGACCACTGGAAGCGGCTGCAATGACATAGGGCTGGGTGGAATGATAGGTAGGATGACACCAGGAGGTAGGATGACACCAGGAGCAGCTGGGTTGATGAGAGCCTGGGTGGAATATTGAGTAGGAGGTCTTCAGGAGTTGCTAAAATTACAGAGAGCTAGGTGGAATTACACATAAGAGGCAACCAGGAGTGGCTGGAATGATGGGGTATTGGGTGGAACAACAGGTATGAAGCCACCGGAAGCAGCTGAAATGGTGGGGAGTCGGGTGAAATGATGGGTTTGAATACCCAGTACCCCTCACCGTCTTTCCATTTCCTCTCCATAGCTTCCTCGCCCAGCCCTCGTGTGAAGGAATAGAGTCAAGAGGGAAACTGTAGGAGTTAGGTGCATTGAGGAATTTTATATGAGTTGGACAGAATTCCTTTAGGCAACAGAGATAAACAAGTATAGTGATATCTTTTAACGGACCAACTACAGTTGGTTGAGGTCCCTATATTTGGGACCAACACTGCAACCTTACGTTCTCTATACCCCTATGGAAGAATTCCTTTAGGCACACAACTGACAAAGATAAGGGCTGCAAGGGAAACTCTCTAAAAGGAGGTGTCTTTGAAGCAATCTCCCTCCCCACCCTCCCCAGTCAAAGCTGGGGCCCAAAGGGAAGGAAGAGTGGAGTCAGGAGAGAGACTCCACGTGGCTACGTGCATTGAGGAATTGTGCTTGAATTTCTTTAGGCACATAACTGAGACAGCTCGGGGCTGAAGGAAAACACTCAGGCGAGGAGGGATCTGTAAAGCAATAAATCCCTCCAGCCCCTCCTCTCCCTGCTGGTGAAATTAATACATTTGTCAGCTGTAGCAGCAGGATTATTTTTAACTCCTGGGAGCAAAGTTTGGGCTGAAAGGGAAACACACTGGCTGGCTGCTTGGTTGCCAATCAAACTTAGGTTGGTAATTCCCTTTAAAAAACAGGGAAATTCTTAGATCAAAAACCTTTTGTTTAAGCGAGGAGTTAAGGCTCATACAAATTCAACCATGCTTCAAAAAGCATGTGAATTCCAAATTAAGGCTCCTGCCTTAATTTGCGTGCCATGTAAGCAGTAAAGATGTACAATCACACGTATTGTGCTTGCTTACAATTTAGGCTCCATGCACCCACATCTTCCGTGGTCTTTCAGCTCCAATCCTCTTCCTCTGTAGGCTGGGGGCAAGCAACGAAGCTGCTTTTCCTACGTGCTTTCATTTGCATTGGGGAAAATGGGAAGAATGTGGACAGTAGCGGCTACAGGTAGTTTGCATCCAGATTATAATGACTGGGGTCAGCCTCAGATTCTGGGATTAGAAATGTTAGGGTAGCAGAGCTAACTTTTCTGTTCCCTGCCTTGGTGATGTCCCTAGTGTATAAGTTTGAGGCTGTGTTGTGGCTGGGTAATATATGAGCAGTACTTTTCCACAAACATTTGTTGAGGTAGTATAGACAGAACTGATATTAACATGTTTAAGAGTCTTGGAACAAGAGGGCAGGTGCAGGTGTCTGAAATGCTGAGCTAGAAGTTTTGCTACACTGTTGCAGTACAAACACAGTACGTTCTTGGGGAGAAAACACTTGGTCAGTTACAGATGTGTTCTTACCAGAGCATCAGAACAGGAGACTTCAAGGAGCAAAGGAGATGTGATGTACAAGTTCCTGAAATAGGCTGTATCCACAATTATTTCTCAAGAGTAACAACTCACTTACCTTTAGTCTTTCTAGAAAAGAAGATCTTTTTGAAGCGAGTGTGCTAAATTGTACAATGGTACACTAAAAATGTATGGCAAGAAAGGACACTCCAAAATGAACAGCTGTATTGAGTCCAAGAGATTATTTTTGTGAGTACCGAGCAAGGGGGAAGTATAGGACGAAGGAGAGTCTGAATGTAAACAGCAGTGTTATCATTGGTTCTCCTCACAATGAGTATAGTACTTCACTGTATGACATGAGGGGGCAAATATTACCCTGCCCTAATCACCTGTGTAGTGAGCAGATGCCAAGAAAAGGAGATCTAAATGAAGAAGTTGTGGCCACAGTGGAGACAGAAACCAATAACATAATACTGGGGGAGAAAGAGCTTGTTGTCCACAGCTTCAGTGTTGTTCCCAACCTACAGAGGAAGTGGATTGGGGCTGAAAGACCAAGGCAAGATTTGGGTGCATGGAGCCTAAGATGTAAGCCAGCAGACTATGTGAGATTGCACATCTTTATTGCTTATGTAGTGTACAAGTTAAGGCAGAAGCTTTAGCTTACAATTTGCACGCTTTTTGGACCATGGCTGAATTTTTAAGAGCCAAAGGTTTTTTGATTTAAGAATTGTTGTTTTGCGTTAACATCAGCTCCATAAAAGTATTCATGTTTTAACTGGTTTCTGATATATAATAAGGGTACAGAGGAGAGCAACAAGCATGATGAAGGGAATGGAGGGAGTAACCTAGGAGGACAGATTGAAAGAACTGAAACATTTAGCATAGAGAAAAAATCAAGGGATGGTTGGGGAAAAGAAAGGATTAAAATGCTTAAATATGCAAATTTGGGGAGGGGGTGGGTAGTTGAGATTTATTCCCCTATCCCAAGCAATTTATATCCCAGGCCCTGTTTATATGTCATTTTAATGTTTATATGGTGTTTTAAGTGTTTGGATTGTTTTTAAATTGTATTTTATTGTTGGAAGCCGCCCCGACCTGTGTTCAGGAGGGGCAGGATAAACATTTAATAAATAAATAAATAAATTTATTTCATTTTATTTTTTTAAGGTAAAATGGTTCCTAGTTCTCTCTGGTTGCAGAGCAGACTAAAGTGAGTAGGATTAAATTAAAGGATAAAAAGTTTAGGCTAAACATTAGGAAGAAATTTTGAACTACCAGGACAGTTAAGACTCCTTCACTGGAGGCCTTTTAAAACAGGCCAGACAGACGTCTCTCAGGGATAATGCAGGCACTACAATTCCTGCTTAATGGCACAGGGCTAGACGAAATTACCTCTCTCACGCTGTAACTTCAGGATATGCATTTGAAAAAATGTTGGAATATGGTAAAAGGCACGTGCAATTTTGACTAAGTGTGTCTTGCTTCTCTTATGAAAAAATCACTTTTCTCAATTTCATCCAATAAAATCTGTACAAGAGATGCTGTATAGTTATTTCCTGCTTCCTGAACTACTTATTTTTTTATTTTTTTCCTGAACTACTTATATTTTATCTGGTTGCCACAGCCCTTGCATTTTTTAATTTTTGTTTTACTTTCTCTGATAAAATATACAGAAACCTTTGGCACATGGTATCAAAGGTCTGCCTTATATGATCAATATTTTTATTTATTTATTTAAGCCTGATTTCCTATAGAAAGAAGGCTTATGCAACCACCTCACCCCCGTCTGCATGCGTGCAAAGTGACTGCATTTAAAACTAACTGAAATATTATGTACGTCATGCATTTGAGTCTCAAACATTTGCATGCAATTACATAATTTGCAGAATAGGAGCCATGTTTTCAGATCTTTAAATTGCATTTAGCAACATGGGACTCCAGCTACTTTGATGGGAGTACAATAAAAACACCAAAGTGATAATCATCATTAGCATCACAAATTGATGAATTTATTTAACATCAAGCTGAAATAACCTGCAACTGATTCATGATTAATTGTATATTTCCAATGACAATCCTTTATAGATTTCTCATCTTTCTTTTGAAAATGAGATCAAATATCTTTAGAGAGAGGAAATGAAGCATTCCTCAAACAATCTTTAAAAGCTACTCTTTTTGCACTATTTGTCACACAGCAGGATGGAAGAAACAATAAGCTACCCTACTGTTGTGCTTTTCCCTCATGTTAACTTCAAGCAACTTTCAAGCTGCCACTGTGAAATCCAAAATAACTCACGAGAGAGCAAAGAGCACTGTTAATAGTGCACATATATATAGCAAGCATCTTATACTAATGAAAGGTTTGGTGAAATGTGTAAGCAGAATAATTTAAAAAACAGCTGTATAAACCAGTTGCTCATTTTAAAAAGTGCCATTTTATGAAAATACATTTCCTTGATTATAATTCACAACACAAAGCAATTTATAGAATTAAAAACCAGGTTTAACACACCTCCTCATTCAGAGTAACAAGCTTCTTTGCATTAATGGACACTTAATGAATGGAAAGGAAGTAATCCTGATCCTTTTTAATGAAAAGGCAAGTCAAAGTAAACTCTTAACAGTTATAAGGAGCTCTGTAAACTCTCTTCAATGAGAGAATTTGTTTCAACTATAAAAACCCTTAGAAGAGAATAATACATTTCTGAACTGTTTCTTAGACGGTGTTCTGAAGATAAGGGTTTTCCCCCACAAACAACAGATGGTATTTATTCATTTTTAAAGAATTTTAAAGTTAAGCAACAAATCCTTCTTAAAACCATTTTAGACTGCTGTTAAACTATCAGCTTAAGGATCACAGTAATGGAGTTTTTTCTGGCCATTTTAGAAAACATAATATGTGGAGCATATCTGTATCAGCATCTGCAGCACCTTACTAGAATGAAACACGAATAGCGTTTCATTTGTTTGGAACCGATATTTGTATATGCGTGCACAGTTATGCACCATTCCCTCTTCAGTTCCAAATTAAAAGATTTACATAGCATATGAGATGTGCATATATAATTATCTTACAGCATTTTTAGACTGTGTTGGTGAAGCAGCAGTACTGCCAATCATATGCCCTCTTGTCCTTTATCCCTGCCCACCATTGCCCAATTTGCATAATCTGACGATGTCCCAGGATATCACTCTTCTGGAAAGAAACAACGGCCATAATCTAATGCTGTGCGGATCCTATGCAGAGCCATGTGCGTGAGCACACAGCCGCGTGTGCTGAATCCGTTCACAGCCGCATTGACTGTAAATTATGCTGCATGCAAAATGCACACATGCGCATGCATGTATGCACACAGCATTGGGTTGCAGCCAATGGAAACTGGAGAAGCACAGTCAATAAATCAGAGTTCAAGGATAGAAAAGGACCACAGGCCATGTAGTACAAGACAAGCCATTTTATCCCCCCATCATACTCATAAAAAAATAATACAGCATCACCTCAATAATCCCCAACTAAATTATCGTGGGCTATAGAGGCCGAGAACTCTTACTGGTGAACCAAGTAAGAGTCCCGTGAACTTCACGGGGATTAATTCGGTGAGGTATACCCAGATAATTCAAGCAAGTGAATAATACCACACACTGCAGGGGCAGACAAAGGGTCACAGATCCAGGGTCATTAGCTAGTCTGGGTAAAAGTTCTTCTTAATTTGTCATGACAGTCAGACCATGAGTATCTCTCGCGCGCTCTCTCACTCACTCACACATATACACATTTATCTGGTTCCCAAGAGTGTGTCAGCAGTTTTGTGCCTCACTAGGAACCGAGTTTACTGGGAAGAAGGAGGCAATAGAACTGCTCTAAAATTACTCTTTAATGGACTAATTAAATGTGATTGCCTTCACCCGGATTCTTTTGATTTGCAGGACAAAGTTCTGGGGTGAGAGGAGGCTGTCATGCTGAAACTCAAGAATGGGACAGTGAGAGGTATGCCCTCAGATTAGAATTGTCTGGTATTTCCCTCTTGCTACTGAGAGGGAGACAGCTGTAAATTACCTAGAGAGTAGGGGCTGGTAGCAACAGAGGCTGCCCTGATGACAACGCAGCTTTAGCAGTGCTGAAATAAACTAGTGGCTTAATTCCAGGGGTTGGGCAGTGGGGGAGCAGAGGCAGGAATAAAGAAACAATACACAGGATGAAAAGCAAACTTACAAATAGGAACAAATCAAGAAATAAAATGACACGTCATACATGGTACTGTTAGCCCTGATGAGCAAAATCCCAGAACACGCGCAACCCTTTGCCTACTGATCCCACAATATTACCATCAGTACTGGCCTGCCTTGAGAGTGGTCAGGATAAAAAGCAATGTCTTGGTTGTGTAACACCACTGCACTGTTTCACACAATGATCCGTGTCCAGGTCCTAAATCTGAGCCTTTAGAACCTAGGCAGCTTCACCCAAGTCTCGCAGTCCCGCTTATCTGCCCCTGATGGAGACCAGGACTGTAAGTTCCCCATAGATAATATGGGCAAAGCAGGCATTCCAGGCAATCTCGGGGAAACAGGATCAGATGCTTCTACTCATTCAGTGCCAACAAGCTGAACGGTAGGGTGGCCATCAATTCGGTTTTATACCAGACAGTCCTATTTTCTGAAGATTTTCTCCCTTGTCCATTACTGAATTGAACCAGATATATTTTTGTCTGGTATTTTTGAGACGATACCAATGATGTCCACTTTCACCCCTGCGGAAGTCATGACCTCACAACTTCTGGGTGGGAACAGTGGCATCGGCCACGTAGAGGCAACTGCGAGAATCGAGAAGGGATCCTGGAGCTGCAGCTACACCATTGGACTCAATTCCCATCCCCCCCCCCCCACACACACACACACACACGGGATAGGAAAAGTGATTGGTTGCAGGCATCTCTCCATCCAGGAAGGGGCTGGAGGGATGACAAAGATTTGACAAGATTGGCATCCAGCAGGTTCTGCCAGCAGCAGCTCCCACTCTCCTGCGGTCAGTGTGCACCATGACTCTGGACATGGAGGACAGCCCCACTACCTGGAGAAACTAGGGTCCACCCAGCACTTCTGTCACTCCTCCAGTGACAGAAGTGCAGGAAAGAAGGGATTGCTGCTCGAGGAGGCGAACAGAGAAGAGGAGCCATTGAATGATCTGGTAGGGTCTTCTGTGTCTTATGCATCCTGCTTTATTTAATTTTATATTTATTTATTTATTTATTTAAGTAGATTTTTATGCCACTCCCTCCTGCCTTTGCAGCTCAGGGTGGCTTACAACATTTTAAAAATACAACAACATCAAAACATTTTAAACCACCAATAGTAAAGTTAAAAACAAAAAACAAAAGTATCTGCCCCCATACCCACCCAATCCCCCACCCTCACACATCTCCCTCACCAAAGGCCCAGCAGAACAGCCAGGTCATACGTCATTGGAAAGAGGGGAGGTCCGGGGCCAGGCGGATCTCCACTGGGCGGGAGCCATGGTGTGGCCACTGAGAATGCCCTCCTCAGAGTCGTCACCTGGGAAACCTGGGGGACCTCAAGGAGGGTGCCCCTGGCTGACTGCAGGGGTTGATCCAGAACCCGAGGAGTGAGGTGAACCTGCAGACAGGTGGGGCCCAGGTCATTTAGGGCTTTAAAAGGTCAATACCAACACTTTGAATTGGGCCCGTAAAACTATTGGCAGACAGTGCAGAGACTGGAGCACCGTGTAACGTGCTCACGATAACCCATTCCCCAAAGGAGACGAGCTGCTGCATTCTGCACCAGCTGCAGTTTCCAAACCGTCATCAGGGGTAGTCTCACATAGTGTTACAGTAATCTAATCTTGAGGTGATAAAAGCATGAATGATAGTGGTTTCAATGCTGTGTTTCTGAGAGACCTTGTCGAGAAGACTGCAGTCCAAGGTGGGAGGCAGCAGGGTGCAGACGGACCATGCCAGACCCCAGGTTTGGAGCTCAGGAAAGTGCTGGTTTCCACCCAGCGCCAGGTCATCAGTGAGTCTGCCCTCTAGCCAGGGCAGATTTTCATCCCCACATCCTTGCTGCCTCTTCTCCCTCATGCGTCCACATGGTGCCCTTCTCCCCTCCATATCCCCCTATACATTCCCTCACAGATCCTCATGCCCCCTGATTTCCCCACATCTCTAATGCCCCCTGGTCCCCCATGCCCTGCTGGTGGCATCCTTATTTTTTAAGGATAATATTTCTGGTTGTTGTGTGTGTGGGTTGCAAAAAGGTGCTAAATTGCGGAAGGAAATTAAGATGGGGTATGGAAAAGTTTTGTGCACTGGGGTATGGAAAAGTTTTCTGATTCTGGACAATCTTTTAAATGGAGTGTGCCTGGTTGTGCTGGAGGGAAAAATAGTTGCTGTCTGGAGGACTTACTCAAGAGTATTCTTTGTTCGTCAAGAACAAAAAAACTTCTGAAGAAGGCCCGGGGTGGACAGAAGAACAAATACCAATAAGGTCTTCCACAGTTGTGCTGTAATTTTTAGTTTAAATAATTTATACTAATTATTTTATTAATTTGTTACTCAAATCAAATTTTATTTATGGCTCGACCAGATGGTCATTACCAACTCTGACATATTTCAAATTAATCCCATTTCTTAACAAACATATAACATAGATAAACATCATATAACTCATAAAACTTAATCCAATATAGTTTCACCCCTAAATAATTACCATTAAACTTAAAATTGGCCACGGTTCACATAAGCCATTTTAACACAGGTAAAATCTACAACAAACAACCCAAATAAAAATCTAACACAAACCAAATCAGGTGCCATGATCCATGTTAACAGCCTTGAAATTCAGGAACTTACATCTGGTATCAAAAACTTGCTTTAGGTAACTAGCTACCCTCAATGTTAAGTGTTCGTATTTGTCTTCCAGCAAGATACATTTTAGGGTGCAACCATCCCTCCCTGAGTACTGGGCAACAACAAGGAGCCAAATATTCCCCCCTCAAACTATATATAATCGGCAATAAAAAAGAATGTTCTCTACTGTTTCAGCGGTTAAATGATCATAAGGGCAAAGTCGGTCTGTGTACGTTGTCTTACAAATGCGCCCTTCTAAAATCCTAGATGGAAGAGTGTTTAACCGGGCACATAAAAACAGAAATCTAGATCTAAATGGGATATTCTGCGCTAGGTACAAAGCCATAGCACCCTGGGCCGGAATTAGCTGCATATAATCTCTCAAAAAAAGAGTTTCCTTGAGCCTTGCAAGAATATGCTGCCTTGTTATATCTTCTAATCTATTAATTGATTCAGATTATTTTATTTATTTTTTATTTATTTAAAACTTATATCCCACCCCTCCTGGCCAAAGGCAGCTCAGGGCAGCGAACAACACACACACATTTTTTTTTAACAATAGAACATTTAACACAATCAACAAATTTTAAAACAACTAAAAAAAACCAAACACCTCACCCTCCCTCCCAAACCCTAGCCCCCCTCGTCAAAAGCCTGGCAGAACAGCCAGGTCTTACACAAACGTCAAAATGACAGGAAGGTGGGGGCCAACCGAGCCTCCTCCGTTAGTGAATTCCACAGCACGGGGGCAATCACCTCCAAAAAGGCCCCCACGGATGATCTCAGGGGTCGCACGGGCACATGGGGAGTGAGGCGATCCCGCAGATAGGCAGGGCCCAGGCCGTGAAGGGCTTTAAAAGGTCAAAACCAGCACCTTGAACCTAGCCTGATGCTTTATAGGCAGCCAGTGCAGAGCCCAGAGCACTGATGTCATGTGCTCCCTGCAGCCCGCCCCAGTAAGGAGACGGGCCGCGGCATTTTGAACCAGCTGCAGCCTCCGGACCAGCTTCTCGGGCAGCCCCATGTAGAGCGTGTTACAGTAATCCAGCCTCAAGGTGATGAAGGCATGGATGAAAGTGGCGAAGTCAGAGTCTGAGAGATACGGCCGAAGCCACCGAACAAGATGTAACTGCCGAAATGCACTCCCCGCCACGGCCACAAGCTGAGATTCCAGGCTGAGCCGTGAATCGAGGAGCACACCCAGACTCCGTAGCTGCAAGACCATGGGAGGGCAACCCCCCCACCCCAAGACAAGATTCAACCACTCCTAGGCCCCCATCCACCAACATCACCGCCATTTTGTCAGGATTCATCTGCAGATGGCTCAACCTCATCCAAGCCCCCACAGCCGACAGGCACTGAGACAATTAAGAGACTGCATGGCCTGGGTCGATAGAAAAAGAGAGGTAGAGCTGTGCGTCATCAGCATACTGAAGGTTAGAGACCGGCCAATAACTGACAGGAGCAGTTATCATCCGAGCTGGGTCATTAGTTGTTATATAGATCTCCGAAAAACCCAACTGGGTAAAAAGACATTCCATTTCCCTTCTCCATGTGCTTTTAAAGGAGTCAGTCCACAGAGCTCTCAATATGGGATTAGAGGAGTGCTATATTTTTAGCCAGAAACCAAGAGCCTTCCTCTTTGATACCACTTCCCAGCTAGGCTGACCTAACTCAAGCCTAATGGCTTCTAATGGGATGCCTGTAGGTGTTCTTATTAGAAGTTGCAAACATTTATTCTGTGGACCATTTAAATCCTTTGGAGAGGGACAGCCCACAGTTCTGCTCCATAGAGGAATCTCGATTATACCTTGACATTAAATACTCGCAAGGCCCAGATCAACTCCGACCTCCCAAAATGGGCAAACAACCTTATTATTGCCCATGGCGCACCCCCTATTGCTGATTTTGCTGCTTTGCGGTGGAGAGACCATTTGCCATTTTTCTGGAATATTAACCCAAGATATTTGAAGGATTCAAATTGTTGTATCGCATTACCATCCATTACCCATGAATAATTTCTTCTTTCATCTGAAAAAACTAAAACCTTTGATTTTACATAGTTTATCTGCAGGGCATTTTTGTGACACTATTGGGAAAAGGCCGCTAATTGCCTTTGAAGGCCCACTTTTGTCTGAGACATTAAGGCCAAGTCGTCGGCATATAGAAGACAACCCACCTGTCTGTTGGCCACTTTCGGTGGATGAAAATTAGCATCTGACAGACAAATTTGGTACTCATGAACAAAATTGATGAAGAAAGTAGTGATGACTGGTTGGCTATACAATAAATAAATTATTGATGATTTTGATTATGATTAAATGTGCAAAATAAGATAATTAATATTTTACTATAATAGTAAGTAAAAATATTCCGTATAGCTTTTACTAAGAGGATGTCCTTTATTCTGGGAATGTGTCAGTGGCCACCATACTGGATGGTCCTGTAAAGGTCTTTCTATTGTTCTGAGGCCACTGTGCTGCTCTTGATGCTGGCTCTGGCTTGGAATGCTGGTGTAGCTGGGATCACAGCTTATTCCACTGGTTCCAGCTCTTCCCTCAAGTACTCTCCCTTACTGCAAAACCAAAATGGAGCTCTAGGGTGAAGCCACACAAGCTAGGAGGGCCTGATCCCATGGGCATCCCAGGTGGACAATTGCAGTAGTGATGCTTTGGGGCCAGCACAGAGAGCAGGGAAGTCCATCACCCCCACACACAGGGAAACCAGATGGGCAGCTGCTTTTGGCCATTCCACCACATCCCAGCTCTGGCCACACACACGCAGGCACTCAGCCATGCCCCACCCACCCTGCCCCAGCTCGGCCGCTCTCCTGTCCCAGCTATGACCATGCTGGTTATGGCACCAACAACTGCTGTGGGTCAGATGGCAACACGGCCCACAAGCAGTGGCTCACTATCTTGAGTTGGGCAACTTTACCCCACTTTGGATAAGATTGCTATGTCCTGAGTCCTGTCTTCTTCCGAGGCTGCAGGGCGTAGCAGCCAGCTGCCTGCCCCATGGTGGTGTGAACATCTGGTGGCCACCGGGCACACAAGCCACTGCATTGTGTGGCAACAGTGTCCAAATTGGGGTAAGGCTGCCTAACTTGAGATAACACCTTGTGTGTACCCCATTGCCTTCTCTCTGGCTTTCTCCTCCTCGGCATATTGATTTGGGACATTGACATAGTAGCACCCGCGTATCTGCTTCCTCCACTGCAGCAGTGAAGGACTCCTTGGTGTAAAGAGGACATGAGACTGCTAAAGCAGGAAGGTATGCGGTTAGAGCGCAGGTGGCACTCGACTGCCTGCTGGGAGATATAGTTCTGTTCCTCTATAGGTCGTTAATCCTATGATTTCACCAGTCTCCAAAATCCTTTTAACCTTTTGTTAAAACCAGGGGTTAAACTGCTACTTAAATTAAAAAAAAAAAAAATCCAAAAAAAATAATCACATAACCCATCTAGTCACCGGATAAGCTACCAGTGTGTGTGCCTCTAGTTACTTTGCAATGCAAAGAGAACCCTTATTTGAATTCAGAAGCCCTCGCTATTGAACACACAGTACCCAATTCTCCATTCGCTCACATATTTTCACATCAATGTAACTCTTTTGAATTCATTAAGTTCAAAAGGCACTCACTGTTTCCAGTTAATTAATTAACTCACCCCTACACTGAGATGGCTGTAACTGTAATCACTTTCTAACAACTGTGTATGTATGGCAATGTAGCTAATCCATGATTTAACAATATTATTTGCCACTTTACAATGCAATTTGAATGTTCTAAGTGCATACAATTCTCATAAGCCTCCCACCATCTCATAAAATTATGATAGCATTTCCCCTATTTTACTGGTGAGAATACTGAGCTGTGGTAAGCTGAGCAATTCACCCAAGTCAGGATTTTCTGGCTTTCACTTCATTGAAACCATAACTGCTATCAATGCTAGGAGTTTTACAGCTTTAACATATTTTCCAAAGCAGCACACCGTTGGTTTGTCGCCGCACCCCCCAAAGAAAACGAGGACACCATGTGTGGGTTTAAACGGCTGCACTCTTTATTGATAACCAAAAAAGGGGGAAGGGACAGCCCTCCCACTTCCCCCTTTGAACTGGGGTCCTAGCTTTCTTAAGGAGATGCTCCTATTCATGCTATACTGTCAAATTCAACTTCTAACAATTGGCCTGAACTCGGCCCACCGCAAAGAGTGCAACAGTTCATCCTACCACCAGCAAATTTGCGTCCTCGCCCCCTATTCGAATCAGTAGGTCACTCTGGGAAAGGCGAAAAACCCCTTGCCATTCTGCCAATTTGGCTCAGGGAAAATTCCTTTCTGGTCCTAACATGCGACCATTGGCGACTTGGAGTGATGCCATATAAGAGGGGCGAGTGGATGGGTGCACGTCTTTCTCCCTGCTCCGCGCCCAGCTGAATGAGGCGCGCAAGCAGGGAGGCTAAAATGGCGCCCGGGAGTCCAGACTCTCACGAGAGTCCCAGGTGCCTGTAATTGGGTTGCTAGGCAACCTTCAGCTCCATCCCACAATCCCTTTTATGGCCGTTCCTTCCCTCCTCACCTTCTTTGTCTAAAGAAGGGGGAGGCGCTGCCAAACCTCCGCTGCGGCTAACGCAGAGATTTTCAATAGCGCTCTGAAGGCCACCATTTATTACTACAGGGCGGTCATAGCAGCAGGAGCTGCTCACAATGCTTGTAAGTTTATTGTCTGTCAGATAAAGAAGGGTGCACCTTTGGGTAATGTCTGAGTGATGATGTAAAAGGGTCAGATTGAAAACTCCTTACAATATGATATAGTAATAAAAGGTGCTTTAGTATTCTGTACTTCTGTGGTCCCATTACTAGGAGTAGATAGAGTTTACCTGGGGAGGCGATAGTTACCTCCATCATGAGCAAGATATTTAAAACGAGACTAGATGCACAGACAGCAAGTTAGCTCTTACATGCAAACTTACTACAACCCAAAAATGCAGGTTGCCATGGCTCTGGCAGCATGCTGGAATTAACACATTCCACTTGACAGCAGAATATATTATGTACATTTTCAGAGACATAAAAGCACTTAGCATCTGAGCTCCATTGAATTTCACTAGATGTTTCATGCCTAGATGCCATTTGTGCCCTGGAAAATCTCATCCATATAGCACTTTGTAAGAAGCGTGTATTTCACTAGATTAATCTTATTCTTTCATTCACTGCCAGACGCAAAACTACAAAGTTCTGTTTTTACAAACTAATTTGTCTCTTACTCCAGCAATAAAACAGACAATCTTGTTCATCTGTTACCTGTTAGCAATCAGATTTTTTTTCCCCCACACTTGATTAACTGACTCAGACAGCCACTCACTCAATTTCGCTACACACACCCCATACCCTTACTTTTACAGACAGACTACTGAGGTCAGCTCTATCCCCTAGCTTCTTCAGGCGGCGGATCTGATTTATACTACTGCACTACACAGTTGCCAGGTCTTGTGAACTGATTGCCAGTACCATATTTTTTTAAAAAACCACATTTAGTGGGCTGTCACAATCTTGCAATAATATACAGGCAACTCAGGGATCTTTTGGCAGCCATCAGCATAACGAGGGGTGGGAGGAGAGTGAGGACAGAGGGAGATTTTCTTTCAGTGTGGGAGAATCTCCTCTCAAATTTCAGGATGTCACCATGCTGAAACTTCTTAACCTCCACTCCCTTAGGAAAGGCAGAATGAATGGTGGCAGCAGCAGTAATACAGATTTGGAGGCAGCATCATAAAGTGTGATGCGTGAAGGCCAAAGTCGGTGGGGGTGGGGGAGAAGATCCCTAGTCTAAGTAGCAGAACCAGGCTATTACTTCTTTGCCCTGGTAAAGAAAGGCAGGAGAGATAGAGAGGAGAAAGAGGAAAGGGTGTCAATTTATTTATCTATCTATCTATCCATCCATCCATTCCATCCTTCCCTAAAAAAAAAAGGCTCTAGGAGCAGCCCGGCTTCATGGTATTTTTTTCCTGCAGTTCAGGGTATCAGCATCACCATCAACACCATGAGCATGTGCACAGCCTTCATGAAGAGGTGAGGAAACAGAAACAGATGAAAGAACCAGCCTGGGGAGAGGGATGGACTGAATTTGAATGGAGGAATATGGAACCCTGCAAAAGAGAACAGACGTATAGATACAGGGACCTTGGTTGAGACAGAGGGCATGGGGCAACTGATCAGATAGGAGCATAGAAGGAAGGGTACAGAAGGGCACATCCCTTCCCGAGTTTGGGATGGAGGAGATAGCCTCCTGCCTAATTTTGACAGCTGCTCCAGCCTCATGTGACGCTTTGCGGCAGGTTCCTATGAACACACACTTTGATGCAGTCAAGCCTTAAAATCACTTTTACTCATGAATTATTCACACTTAAAGAGTGCTAAACCAAAGTTATTTAGGAATAGGGAGAGAAGTATGTTCTCCTGAAAGAGGAGTACATTCTCTCCTTCACTTTGTGTTCCAAAGTAACTGTAGTGTGCCATGACCATTGGGAGAAACTGAAGAGAAACTACAGTGGAATCCATTTAATTAGAACTTGCTTAACTTGAATTTCTGGATAAGTAGAATTAATTTGTTGTCTCCAGACCCAGATCTAAGGGCTCCTCTAGAGAGGTGGCAGTGGAGGGGTCCTGGTAGCACTTCTGAGGCTGCTGCTGCTCAGCCCTGCTGAGGCTTCCAGGGCTCCTCTCTGAGTAATGGTGGTGGCTCCTGGGACCCCTTTGGAGCGGCAATGGGGCAGGTGCTTCCTGTGGGGACTGGCCTTGAGGGGAGTGCAGTAGACAAAATGTATCTTGACTTCAGTACAGCTTTTGACACATTTCCATATGACATTCTCAAAAGCTAGAGAAATGCAGGTTAGATAGAGCTACTTATTTAGTTAGATGCATTTTGACTCTCATTGTCAACATTTTCTCCAAGGTAGGTGCTGTTTTCCAGGCATTTTCCTTAGTCAAACCTTTGTTCCAGGAATACAGGATGGCAGATATTAATTCCCCTTTCTTGCTTGATTTTACTTAATGTTGTATATCTAGCATTTCTGACAAAATGTCAGTTCATGCCATACCAGTACTTTGCAGCTGAGCTGTTTGGGGGGGAAGGGGGAGGGACAACAGGTCAACATGGGAAGGGACTGACATGGACGATCCTGGGCGGACGACGGCCTCCTTGCCTCTTCAAGGTTACTGGTCATTTGACGCTTATTCCCAACCCAGCTGGGCAGGACGGGAGAGTGACCTAATGTATAGAGCATAGAGTGACAGAAGTTCATGAGGGCACATCAGGCCACACAGAATTGCCATTGGTCATCTGGTATTACTGGTAATCCAATACGCCTGCCCAACCCAGCTGGGCAACTGGGGGGGGGGGTGTTACAGTGACCTAAAGTATAGACTACTGAGTGAGGGTGGTACCTGAGCGTATGGCAGGCCGCCCGAAACTGCTTTGATTATAGTACGTTACTGGACCCGAGCTTGGGCCTGCCAATGTTAAGATCCCCAGATGATCTTAATTGGATTGAATGAATTTGAATAAAGAGTGCAGCCATTAAATCCCAAACATGGGTGTTTGTCTTCTTCTGGGGTGTGTGCATCAACAATTCATAACTTCCTCATTTTGGAAAAGTTTTGGCAAACAAAAATAATGAAATGAGTCTCAAGGGAAGACTGTGGTTGATCTCTAGTTATGTAATTATTATTGCTTTTATAAAGGTAACACTAGGTGGTCTTGGTTTGCAGGTCACTTGTGATAAAGCCCATACAAACCCACAGAAAAACACCATCACTGCTAATTGTATAGGTGCACTAATGGTATGAAAGGCAATCTGAAGGAGAATTTTAGTCTTAACAAGTCTAGATACATACAGACTGGCTTTCTGTGACTGCACTTAGAAATGAAGATAAATTAGGAGGAGGTGCTGCACATTCCTCTATATAACTGGTCGAAGAGAGTCTCAAACTGTTTTAAAAAAAAAAAAAAATTCTGAAAGGACTGGAACAATTTTAAAATGATACAAATGTGGAAGTGGCAAAATAAAGCAAAGGATGACGAAAAACCGACCCCCCCCCCCAAAAAAAAAAAAAAAAGAGCCAAAAAACAAGGCAAGACAGGAAATATTGAGGTGCTGAAACTTTTGCAGGGTTGCTAACTCACCATTTTATCAGTTGTTATTATTTCAAAGGTTCCCTAAAGCCAAAAAATCATTAGACTCGTGATAGAATTGTTCAAAACTTCATCTATTTGTTCCTAGTTCTTGGGGCTGTAGAGAAAAGCTGGAAAACAGGCTTTTATAATGGAGCATAAAGGTTCATAAACTGCGTGGCAAAGTATAGAATTCAAATGGTACTCTTAAAAAAATCATGATTGTAAGTCTCTCATGATTTTATTTGGCTTGTGAACGTTGTGTTTTTATCATTAGGTCTCCCCTTCTCTAGTCCATTCCCAATTCTGTATTCTTCTGTTCCTCGGGTGCCAATATGTTTGTCAGCCAATTTATTAAAGAGTCCACCCTTGCCAAAGGCTTCCCAGAGTTGGATTCCACTAGATGCCTTCTACTGACTGAAATCATGTTGCAACTGAAACTGCATAATCACTGTTTTCTGCATTCCTATTTAACATTGCTTTGCAATGTTGAAATTGTACTAGATCATGTTCTTATATATGGTCGCCTTCTGAGGGGGCTGATTTATTATTTTAACATACGGTTTTGGTATGGCAAGACATAATTTACCCTGCAAAACTGCATATAAAACACAATGGATGGTTGAGTGATTTTCTAACTGTATATATGAGGAACCTATTTTGTTGTGGGCCTTTAATATGATGTGGCATTACTGGACTTTAAATAATTTATTGTATTGCTTTTATCAATACAATATCAATTTTAGAAGAAGGAAAATAATTTAAAGAGAGAAAGGAGAGTACTATTAATTTAGAAGTCATTGGGCATTATTTATACACAACTTAAAGTGCTGGTCTTTCAATCTTTTGGGTTTACAAATCCACAAGTAAGTTCTGGATACATCCTTCACACACACACTGCCCTGAGGCAGTTCCTTAATTCATCCTTCACACAAACAGTGCCCTGAGGAAGCCTAAAGTAACCGCATCTGTAGAATTGAGGGACTACCATAGAAACCAAGTGACCACAGCTGCCTGGAGCAAAGCAGTTTACCAGGAGAACCTTTTATACACACACAAGTTCTGGGAGAAGTTCTATGCAGTTCTGGGAGAAGTTCAAAGAGCCAGATGTTTAAGATCTGGGTGAGTGATTTAGACACACAGAAAGTTCAGAATGTAACAGCAAACACGTAGGAGAAATGTGTGTGTAAAAACATCGACTGTTGAACACGGAGAACTGAGAGAGTAAACTCTCTCTGTTTCTGTAGGCAAAGAATACAAAATAAAAGTTGCTTAACTCCCCTTGCACCCGATCATTCTCTAAATGAACAATAATTAAACTTAGCCGCCATTTACTGCATAAACATATACTGTACAAAGGTGGAGTAGGGTCAGGTAGAGGAGAAGTACCAAGCTTGGTTTCCTTTTGATTATGTTTAATCTACAACAGTAAAGTAATGGCAAAGATGAAGACAAAGTAGTTCATATGATATCCTTTACTCGACAAACTTCTGTTGCTAAGAGTATGAGTGCCCTGCATGGCCTGAAAACTTGTATACTCTCACCAACAGAAGTGAGTTTAAGAGCAGTCTCATTCATACATCTGTAGACTCCTCAGGTGTCTACAGATCTAGACATCTGTACGATCCCTGCGCTCCCCCATGGTGGGCAAGTTCAGCAGGCACACTGCAAAGCCAGCATGGGGAGCTGGGCAGATGAGCAGAGCCCCCTCCCCTCTACTCGTGGTGTAGCCAGGCCGCTGCCAGACATGCCTGCCCTGCCTCCCTCCCCTGGCCCAACCAAACTCCCACCCCAGCCATGATGTGGCAGCACACAATAGGCAACAGCACCCGCTACTCAAAGCCCTGCCACGTAACTCACCCCACAATGGGGCAGAAAGGGCCCCAGAACATGGGCAGCCACTTCTTGGACAGCCATACAAGGAATACAGGATAAGGCTGCTACATGACGTGTCCTCTGACTTTTCCTGAAGATGCAGTACATAGCAGCCAGCTGCTCGTCCTCCCCAAGGCAGGAGAAACATATGGCGCTAGTCACACAAGGCGCTGCATTGTGTGACACAGATGCCAACTGGGTTAAGGCTGTTCAAGGCATGGTAGCCTTCCACAGAGTGTCTCGTGTGGCTACACCCAGTGTGCCAAACCCCTTTGTCTTAAACAGAATATAAATTGCTTTTAAACACTAGGGATGGGACTTCAAATAGATTTCCGGATTCTGATGTGTTACGCATTCAGATATTTTTTTTTTCATATTTTTTTTTTACGGATTCATATTATGGACCTGTATTAACCCTCCTTCTTCATCGTTGGTCTTTATAACCCCAAAGGCAGCTAAAACAAACCATAAAACTTTTTTGGCAAGCCTGAACCACTCCTTCCGGCAAGTATTCCTCAAGAACTGTGAGGTCAACTGTCCTGTGCTGTTTTATATTCCTCTCCTCTCCCCATTTTTTTTTTAAATTGAGGTTTTTATCATTTTATCATCAGAGGTACTTTCTACCCCCAATGGAAGTCAATGGGAAAATGAAAGCACCCTTTGTATTAAGGGTCAAGTCCACCCCATGCACATATATTTTTTTAAATAGTTGTGTCTTTAAAAAAAAAAAAAAAAAAAAAAAGCTTAACCCAGCACCTGCCCTCCTAATTAGCCTTCTCAATTAGAGATAAGGACACAATGTAGCATTTTGTTTGACTTCACAAAGGTCATCTATGGTGTGTTTGGGGGGGGGGGAAATCACCATATACATCTTTGGGGGTTAAAATGGCCCCATTTGAAAGGTCAACTTGCCAACTTCTACTGTTCCTTATCTTTACAGAGCAGTTAGCACTTTAGCAGAGAGAACTCTTGACAAAAAAATTTTTTAATCACAGCCATTAGCAGCTTTGTGTTGGAAAAATACCTATTAATTCTGCATTGGGGTATTGATGACCCCTGCACCAGCTGCAGATTGTATTTATATGTTTATGTTGTATTTTAAAGTTCTATTTTAAGTTTCTGCAAAAAAAAATTGGAGGGGTCAACATTACCCCCTGTACCGTATTTGTTAGGTGTGCTGCTTTATATGAGGGGTGGCGGTGACCACCAATACTGTGTGTGTGTGTGGGGGGGGGGTTTTGTATTTTTGTTTTTCAACTGATACATTAATAAACTGTCAATTTTTTATGTTAATCTGGAGTAATTTTCAAACCAATCACATTCATTATTTTTCAGCTGTTTATTAATCAGGGTACTTTCTACCCCAGAAATGGTTATTAGTCAGTCAGTTTCTCAAGGATAGCAGGGTTAAAAATAATAAAGATATTTAATATTTTTATTATGCAATATGGATCCATAATATGAATTTGTAATTGACATGGTGTTTTCAGATTAATCTGCAACTGCAGTTTTCGAACAGTTATGGATTGATTCAAATCTGTAACACCCATCCCTATTTAACACAATCTGGATTGACCAATATATTTACAGCGGGCTGTGACTTCTCTACCTTCTCTTGCCTAAAGGTCTGGTGAAAAAAAACATTCACGCAATTTCCTACACCATTTTGTAGTATCAGTTTTTAGCTAAACTGTAGAACAGTGGTTCCTAAAATTTTGCCTATGTGACCTTTTCTGAGACTTCAATATAATCATATTATTCCATATGCTTACGGAGCTATGCAAGGTATGTTAAATATAATTCAGGATTACACCCTCACTTGGAGTGATGAGAAGCTCTGCATCAGGACTTGGAATACTCATCTGAAGCAAATGGAAATTCCAAATCTTTTGAAGGTTTTATCAGTGCTAATTCTACTAAGTATTTAATGGAATTTTGCTTAAATCAGGAGTGAAATATCAGATGCTAAGTGGAATATTCTTATAGCAGCATGTGTCCTTATAAATGCTTTTTTAAAAACTGTTCCTGCATTTCAGAAAATGGACTGCTGAATTGATATACTTTATCATTTCACAGTTTTCATTTAAATAAATAAATAAATAAATAAATAAATAAATATCCAGCTGTCTTCCTTCCTCAAGTCTTCAAGACATCAATGATTACAGTTCCCAAATCACTATGTGAACATAGAGTCATACACATTCCATGACATGAATAATCAAATTGGTCTTTGGGTATAATAAAATCTACCTCACTTAATCAATTCAAACTTGACTATATGTATCATAACATGAAAATGCCTCTAGAGAAAAACAGTTTAAAAGCTGCATTGCTTCTTTCAGATAGCCTACAGCATGTGCAATTACCCAGCAACTCACTGGGGACGGAAAACTAACAGTACAGAGAAAGGTTAAATCTTGCTTCAGTTTACACTGCCTGCTTTGCAAAAAAATTATTTTGACATGTCAGTCTTTACTAGTGGTGGGAAACCGGTAGAATCTGGTATCCGATAATGCCGGTACCGGGCGTACCGGCATTATCGGATTCGACCCGGTAATCCGGACCGGGTACTGGATTTCGGGGTACCGGATTTTTTTTACATTGCAGCCATTCAAAAATGGCTGCAATGTAAAAAAAC
>QEPC01009197.1:1118650-1138506 GCA_003113815.1 Sphenodon punctatus | reverse complement strand
TGTTTTATTGTTGAAGAGGCTGGTGAAGGTATTTCACAGCCCCTTCTGTTGAAGTTGATGGTTATGGTTGATACTGGACGCGTAATCGCAATAGGCGATGTCACCCCCTCACCTATTCGGCTGTTTGTAATTGGATAATAAAGGGTGCGGCCATGTAAATCCAACCTTGTGTCCTGTCTTGTTTGAGGGGGTGGGAACTGGTGCGACGACAATGAGCTGAGGCTTGCGAGAGAGGCTAAGAACAACAAAAGGAGGGTTTTCAGCTGTGTCTGAAGCAAGAGAAAGAACAAGAAAGTGGTAGGTCTGCTGTTTGGTGAAGATAACAAAATGTTAACAGGTGACAGAGAGAAGGCAGAATTGCTCAACTCCTGTTCTGCTTCCATCTTCTCCCACAAAGGAAGTTATGTCCAACCTGGTAAGAGTAGCACTAATGCTGAAGGGAAGGAATTGCAACTTAGGATAGGTAAAGAGATGGTAAGAGAACATATGGTCATTTTAACGAGCTCTGTCTGTAAGAATTTAAGTCTGTAAGAATTTATAAAATGTATAAAATTATTTATTTATTTATTTTATTTATATAAAATTTGTATCCCACCCCTCCTGACCACAGGGCAGTCCAGGGTGATAAACAGCAACTATAAAAACAATAATAAAACATTTAAAACAATTAAAAAATCCATATTATGCAGGGGGGGGGCAATCAAACTAAAACACTCCCTCCCCCTCCAACCCCACCCACCCAAACCCTACTTCTCATCAAAAGTCTGGCGGAACAGCCAAGTCTTACATAATCGTCGAAATGACAGGAGAGTGGTGGCCAACCGAGCCTCCTCCAGGAGCAAATGCCACAGCACAGGGGCAGCCACTGAAAAAGATCTACAATAATGCTACGATTACTAGGAGGAAGCATGGGTTTTTCAAGGACAAGTCATGTCAGACTAATCTTATTTCTTTGTTTGATCGAGTTACTAGTTTTGTAGATCATGGGAACACTGTGGACGTAGTATATTTTGATTTCAGCAAAGCATTTGACCAAATCCCCCATGATATCTTTCTTGACAAGCTGGTTAAATACGGGCTAGATGATACTACCGTTGGGTGGATTTACAGCTGGTTGAAGAACTGTCCCCAAAGAATGCTCATAAATGGCTCCCCAACAATCTGGAGGGAGGTATCGAGTGGGGTAGCCCAGGGCTCAGTCCTGAGCCCTGTACTGTTCAACAACTTTATTAATGACTTGGATGAAGGAGTGGAGGGGATGCTTATCAAATCTGCAGATGACACAAAACTTAGAAGACAGAAATAAGATCCAAATTGAACTTGACAGGATAAAAAGCTGGGCCCAAACAAAAAAAAAGGAAATTCAACAGAGATAAATGAAAAATTCTGCATTTAGGTAAGAAAAATCAAATGCCAGGGTGATACATGGCTTGGCAGCTGTACATGTGAAAAGGATCTTGGGGTTGTAGTTAAGCACAAGCTGAACATGAGTCAGCAGTGTGATACAGCTGCTAAAAAGGCTAATGCAATTTTGGGCTGTATTAACAGAAGCGTAGTGTCCAGGTCACAAGAATTTCCTCCCCTCCCCCCCCGTGATGGCTCCTCACAGCTGTTTCGTGTTGGGCAGGGGGGGGGGGGCAAGGGCTCACACACACCCCGCTTCGGTAGAAGATGATGCAACACTGTTTAGGCGTGAAGAGGCAGGTCTCTGCAAGCACCATTTTGAGCCTCGCGGCGCTGCGGGGCAGTTAGCCTGGCAGCGCACGAGGAAAGGAAGCGCAGAGCGACGCTTCCAACTTTGGCTATGTTGACGACCTGTTAAGAAAGGGGGGGGGGCACCAGTTACCTCTAATTGTGGCATAAGCGCAAGGATTGGTTACCAGGCTATGGGCAGTGAGAGTGATTCAAAAAGGGGCAATTGGTCCTTCATCTCGGTGGTGGGAGTGAGGGTCTACCCCTCCCCGCCATTGGTGATTGTGAAGGGCATAAAGCCCGCTTCCTCTGGGTGGCCAGGTAAGGGAGATAGCCGGGCGCCCAGCTCCATTGCGGATTGTCCCCAGTGCTGATTGTTAAGGGCAGTGTCCTCTTCAATTTGGTGGCCGGGGGGGGTACAGGAAGGCATCCAGCGCCATTTTTGCCAACTGTGGGTAGTTCAGGCTCCATAGGGCCTAGGGTTTGCGGCAGCTGGCAGAGAGAGGTCTGGGCTCGTGGACCCACCCTGGCAACAGGGGCAAGAGTGTTATAACAAGGTGCAGGGCACATTTCCTTGCTCACGATGCCAAAAGGGGGAGGTAAGAGCAAGGGCAAGACCCCTGTCAAGAAAGGGAGGCCTGCTCGAGGGGCGGTGCAGGAAGGCCAGAATGCAGCAGCCTCTATTTGAGGCTGTACTCCAGGCGCTGCAAGAGAGAATGGGGGGGGGATGTGAGGGTATCCTCACACAATTGGCATCAGCCCCGCCTCGCCAGTGGGATGTCCCTGCAGGGGGCAGTGAGGATGCTGGGGGGGCAGTCCAGGCGGGGAGGGGGCGGCACCAGGTTCCATCTGTTTGTTGCAGGGATGCCAGCCCTGCAATGCGGAGAGGGAGGTCAGACCCGCAGATGGCTCGCCAGGATCAAGTGCATGTAGTGGTGCAGCTGCTGGAGGACATTGAGAAGGCGGTCCAGGGTTTGGCAAACCCGACAGAATCAGGACAACTACTGTAGGGCCAGTTCGGGGACGATGAGGGGGCTGGGTCCAGTTGGGGCCCGCTGCAGAACCCGGTTCCTCCTGGCCATGGTGATAGTGAGTACCAAACGCATCCATTTCAAGGTATAGGGTGTCACCGGATGGGGTGCTGTCACGGCTTTGGGCTGGATGTGCCGCCGCCCGCCCCCCCCCCCCGTCACCAAGGCTCGGTTGGAATGAGGCTTGGGCCCCATGGTCGGTGCAGCAGGCACACCACCCTTGCCTGGGGTCAGGATATGGAGTGCATGCTCCTTTCCCCTCGGGGATTGGGGGGGCGGCAGGCTGCACAGGTATGGCCCATGGGGGGGGGAATGTGACTCCCCGTGGTGCCATGTGACGGATGGGGTGATGGAGCAGGTGGGTATGTTGACGTGTCAGCGCCTATGGGAGCGCATTTGATGCAGGCCACAAGGGAGAAGATATGGAGGGGAGAATATGTAGATTTGTTCTCCCTCCTATTTACGGACCCCATTCCTGATCCCAATGCAAAGCAGGAGGGCAAGGATAAGGAGGAATTTAAGAGACCAAAGGCAGACCATTATTGGTCAGCAGTATACTCCATATGGTTGGAGGTTATGCTGCAAAGGTTCCCGCTGCGAGCTGCAGAGCTAGTCAAGTACCAGGACATAGTTCGACGTGATTTTGACACTGGCCACCCAGGTGCATGGCTTTGCTATGATGAAGCCTTTAGGAAGCATGCAGCTATAACTTCTGGGTTGAAATGAGATCGGTATGCACCCGACCTTTGGTTTGAATGGATGAATAGTGCATCCAGCGCTCCTAGGGTTGATAGCGGGCACGCTTTAACAAAGGGAGGGGTGGCACCAGTCAACGATCTCCTTCATGCTGAGGGTTGGCGGCAACGACTCCAACCTGCTTGGAATTCAACGGTGGTGGGAGTTGTACACGTTCTCCATGTCAATTTTGGCATGTGTGCTCCCACTGCGCCAGCAACCACTCCTCAGTTCATTGCGGCCGGGTCCGGCAACCGAGTAACAGGGGGAAGCAGCCTGGTCACCCCTCACAATGAGGGGGGGGGGATTTGGGGAAGGGCCCCAACACCACTGCACCATGAAAGGATGAGGACGTTGCTTCACGATTGCCCTGATCATGAGGCAGTGGGGTATGTAACGGAAGGTTTCAGGGTAGGTTTTAGAATACCGGTGGGTGAATTGAAGTGAGGCAGTAGGTAAACAACCTGAAATCCACAGCAGGGATGGAGGTACACTGGTGAGGGATAAGCTCCAAAAAGAAATTAAGGAAGAGCAAGTTGGTGGCCCGTTTTCAGTCCTCCCAATGGGGAACTTGCATGTTTCCCCCATTGGAATTGTACCGAAAAAGGCCCCAGGTGAGTATTGGATGATACACCATCTATCGCACCCGAGAGGGGGATCGGTCAATGACGCTATACCGGGGAAGCTTTGCTTAGTGCGGTATGCATCAATTGATTCGGCAGTAAGGCTCACCAAGGGTTGTGGGGAATCAGCATTGCTGGCGAAGTGCGACATAAAATCTGCATTTCGACTGTTGCCTGTTCACCCAGATTTCCAACTACTGGGTTTTTCCAGTTTCAGGGGGAGTTTTAGTTTGATAAGGCTATGCCAATGGGGTGCTCGATATCGTGCACCACCTTTGAGAAGTTTAGCTCCTTACTCGACTGGCTGGTTAGGCAGCAAGCCAAGTCGTGCAATCTCATTCATTACATGGATGATTTTTTGTTTTGGAGCAAAGCGGGCACCGATGATCGTGGTTACCTGTTGCGAACATTCCAGGCTTTGGCGCAATAGCTAGGGGTTCCTCTCGCTCCGGAAAAGACTGTCGGTCCCACAACGACCTTGTCTTTTCTGGGTATTGAGATGGACACAGTGCAGGGTGTGTCTCGCTTTCCCGGGGACAAACTGGTTGCTTTGTGGAAATCTTTGGAGGCGACTGTGGAGGCCAGTAAGGTCACCATTAGACAGCTACAGTCCCTACTGGGATCGCTCAATTTTGCTTGTAGAGTAGTGACACCCGGGAGGGCTTCTCTCTTCTGACTTTATGCCACAGTTTCAAGCGATTTGCCCCCTTACTATCACGTTAGGGTGACCAAAGAGATGAAGGATGATTGCAGGACATGGCTCAATTTTTTAGTTAACTTTAACAGAGTAAGATTCTGGAGGAAGATCTCCTTTTAGAGGCGGAGCTGCAGGTACAGTCAGATGCCGCCGGGGTGGTTGGTTTGGGAGTTTATTTCAGAGGATGATGGTGCGCTGCACCGTAGGCCACTGAGTGGATGGCGGAGGGTGTAACCAGAGATGTGACGTTCTTGGAGTTTTTCCCTATTGTGCTGGCGGTACAATTGTGGGCGCCTGAGTTTGAGAATAGGACAGTGGTTTTCTGGTGTGACAACCTAGCAGTTGTTCATGTCATAAATTCCATGTCCTCAAAATCCACGAGGGTCATGCAGCTAGTCAGGAAATTCATATTACAATGCTTAACGTTTAACATCATGTTTACATCAAAGCAAGTCTCTGGAGTTAACAACGGCGTAGCCGATGCGCTCTCTCATCTCCAGATGGACCGGTTCTGCCAGTTGGCACCAGAGGCGGCCGTCGAACCGCAAGAATTGCCGCCAAATGCATGGATCCTTGAGTGATAGAGCTATTCTAAATGGTTCAAGGATCGCTAGTGAGGTCTATACGTATGGCCTATGGGAGGGCGTTTAAGGATTTTCAAGTATTGGTCTAGTGATGGTTGGCCCACAAGCTTTCCCATCCCTGAGCACCATGCCATCAAGTTTCCTATAGCCCTTAGGCAGCGGGGTTTGGCCCCGGTCACAATTGCCAGTAAGGTGTCGGCCACTGCTTTCTTTAGCAAGTTAGCGGGCTACCCCTCCCTGGAAAGTGGTTTTTTAATACGCAGATTGTTGGAGAGCTGGTCCAGGGATAGAGGTCCGGTTCATGACGCTCGGCTGCCCATATCGGCATCCTTCATCGGCAGCTTGGATGACACACTAGCCCAGCTTTGTTTTAACCAGGGTGAAGCATGTCTGTTTGGTGTCTCGTTTAAGCTGGCTTTCTATGGTGCGTTTATGGTGAGCGAGCTGGTGGCTGAATCCCAGAGGTCCCCATCTGATACAGTAGTTAGAGCCCAGGATGTTCAACTTCAGGACGAATAAATTCGGATTAATCTTCGTTACTCCAAGACTGACCAGAGGGGTAACAGCCAACTTATTACCCTCGGTAAAGCAAGGTCCCATCTCTTTGTCCTGTCGCAGCTGTCCACAGGTACCTGCAAATCCAACCAGGCATCCCAGGGCCATTTTTAATACATGCCGACGGCTCCCTGCTCACCAGGTGCCAGTTTACAGCTGTGATGCATAGGTGCCTGGGTCAGAACTGTTTGCCAGGCCACAGATACGGGTCACACTCATTTAGAATTGGAGCAGCCAGTTTAGCCGCGGCTGAGGGTTTCCCCGAGTCTCGCATTCGGGACATAGGTAGATGGCGGTCCACCGCCTTCCGTTCATATGCCCGTTCGTTACAGCAGTAGGGTAGTTAGTTATTTGTTTCTTATGGTGTTGTGTTTTTTGTTATGGGATGGAATGTTCTCAGAACACGTAGGAGGGTGTGGATCGTGGGCCACAGCATTGGGGCACCCAGCTTCAGTTGGGTGCACAGGCGGAGATAGTGTGGCAAGCTAGGAGTGGCATGCGTTGGGAGCAGCTCATGCCCCTCATACACAGAATTGCTGGGGGCCAACATCCATAGTTTATTGTGGTTCATCTGGGGGAGAATAATCTACCACAAACCCCAGGGTTGCAGTTAGTCATGCAGATTAAGCGGGATTGGGTGGAGGCACAAAGGATTTTGCCACACACAAGGTTTGCCTGGACCCACATGTTGGAGAGGATTAGATGGCGTGATGCAGTCTCACCAGGGAAGGTTGATAGGGTTAGAAAGAAAATTAACAGAGAGGTAGGTAGGTAAGCTGGTGTTGGCAGGGGGTGGTGACTGCATCATGCATAAAGAGATTTGTTTTTCTAGGCCCGAGCTTTATTGGGACAATGGGGTGCACCTATCCAATGTTGGGGTCCAGATGTATCTGGGTGTATTGAAAGGGAAATCGGTGGAGCTGTTGGGTCAGAGGGAGGATGTTGGGAGCGAAACCAGCCAAGCATAGGCTGGTTTGCTGTGGCAGGCGTCCAGGTAGTTGGTTTAATAGTTGTTAGCGGTATGAAGGAAGACGTCTCCTTAAGAGGCGGGGCCAGAGCCAACCAAGAGCAGGGGCGGCCAGGTTCAGTGCAAGGCCCAGGTTGGGGGGGCGGGGGGAAGAGCAACTCAGCCAAGGACAGGGGTGGTCCTGGCTGGCAGGGCCCTTGCCTTCCAGCCTGCTTCGGGTTGCTACAAGGCGAGAGTCTTATCAACCAGCTGAGAGGCTGGGGTGAGAGAAACCTAGGACAGTTAAACATCAGGGTGGTACCGAGGGACATTGGGCCGCCCTTTGTTAATTGTTAGTAAGTTTAAACCTGGACCCGGAGTGTGAAACTCTCTGACCTTAATGCTGATTTGAATAAAGAGTGCGGCCTTTAAATTCCATTTCCTGTGTGCTTTTCTTCTTTGGGGTGCAGGGGCAAATAATCATTTCACTCTATTCTGTGCTGGTCAGACCCCACCTGGAGTACTGTGTCCAGTTCTGGGCAGCACATATTAAGAAGGACATTGACAAATTGAAATGGGTTCAGAGGAAAGTGACCAAGATGGTCAGGGGTCTGGAAATCAAGTCCTATGAGGAAAGGTTGAAGGAGCTGGGTATGTTTAGCCTGGAGAAAATAAGAGTAGGGGGAGACATGACAGAAGTCTTCAAATACCTGAAGGGCTGTCACATAGAAGATGGAGCAGACTTTCTGAGGACAGGACGAGAACCAATGGGCTCAAATTACAAGAAAGCAGATTTCAGCTAAATATTAGAAAGAACTTAATGATAAAAGCTGTTCAGCAGTGGAACCGACTGCTGTGATCCAGCTACTGAAGCTTGGGTGCAATGAACTAAGGCCGATTTTAGACGTGCAGCTGGATCAGGCGCGGGACCGGCAAAACAGCCGCGGCGCTGTTTTAGACAAACCGAAAGCGGAAGTTGTGCGCGTGATCCGAGGCCGCGCATTCTTTTCCGGCCGCGTATGTCACCCCAGAGAGATCAGGGTGGTTCGCTCGCGGTTGACAAAGAATGCGCGGCCCCGGATCACGCGCACAACTTCCGCTTCCGGTTCGTCTAAAACAGCGCCGCGGCTGTTTTGCCGGTCCCGCGCCTGATCACAGCTGCACGTCTAAAATCGGCCTGAGACCCTGGCCCTGCCCAGGAGCTACACTTGAACTATCCAGAGCCAAACGTGGTTGCTTAGTCTGTGGTTTAAATTCTCATATTCCCAGGGGCTCTGTGTAGCCTGAATGTTTTCATACTCTCACCAACAAAGCTTGGTCAGATGATATCTTGCCCATCTCAGCAACATATGGAAAATAAAAAGGTCAGGATAGGAATTTAAAAAGGAAGAGTGAACAGAAAATTGGCCTAAAAAGCACATTTCTTTATGCCTACAGGAAGTCTTGAAATATTCCCCAGTGCCAAATTTCTCACAAATAAAAATAGCTGATAGTTTGGTACAAGAATAGCATTCAGATACCCAAATAGCTTTCAATCTCATTTAAATATTATAGAGAAATTCTTCATGGAAGGCTTCTAAAAGTAAATTTGTCAAGATTGCTTCTGATAAAGTGAAGACCCTCTGCATGGAAAACTTTATTAGCTAGCTGACAAAATAACATCCACATTTATTATTAAGGAATGACAATTTAGTAACGCTATTTTTTTTTTCCTTTTTAGATATTAGAGTTAATTAAAGCTGGTAAAGTCATGGAGTCAGTTGTGAACGCTATATTAAATATAATATAATCTCATGTGAAAAGCATGAAATTACTCTGACTATATCTATTACCTTGCATCTTGACATCTATTAAAGGCATTCAGTAACCCATGGAGCTTTACTAAAAATTATATTGCAGAAGATACAGTAGAACTTAAGACTACCTGGTTGACAAAAAATAAAAGAACTATGAGAAATAATTTGTTGCCTCTACTACATTGTTTATTGATGCAAAAGGTGTTGACCAAATGGAGTGAGTATCATACATACGGTTATCATAAGCATCTATGACAGGGATGTAGAAACTTTTCCTTCCTGTGAGTCACTTTGAAAAGTAGAACAAGCTCCATGGGCTAAATAGGAGTTAGGGCATGGAGGCTTAAGGGTGTGTGCTCTGAATGGGGGAAGGAAGGGGAGGGGGTCCAGATTATGAATCTGGGCCAGGGACCCATCACCTATCCTTGAGTGAATGCTCTCATCTCTATCCCCTTTCCCTGAGCTCACTCTTTCAGAGCTTGAGGGTAGAGATTAGCCCCACATGCCAAATCCAGGAATTGAAAAGGGACCAAGTGAAAAAGAGCCATGGGCTTGATTTGGCCTACAGGCTTGAAGCTCCCCGCCCCTTGTATGTCTATAAGTCACTACTATTTATATACAATTTGAAAACATATTATGACTCTGGATTTCAGGGGTTAAAATAAAGAATACATCTGTCAGTCAGGTAACATTCGATATAACATTCGCAGTCATAGGTGGGGAGTGGTCAAAATGCAGAGACCTCAGCTGAGAGTCTCATCAGTCTAGTGGCACTACCCACCATCAAGGAGTCAGGCACAGCAGGAGGAAACTAAATTTCATGTAACTCTAGTCTCTCTCTTCTTGGAGCTTAACGTAGCATTGCATTCTACATAGCTACGTTGAGTATTTCTGATGCAAAGAATTAATCATGACATGGAAACTGATCATAGGTGACCTTCAGTTGATTCTCACATTGCGTTCAGTTCAGACAAGCTTCCAAAAAGATTATTTGAATGGTTATCTGAAGCTTATTTAAATTAATCTGCCATTCTGGCTGGGAAAAATTTCAAGAATTTCCTCGTACGTTTTTGGATATTTTTGCATTGTGATCAAAACAGAAACAGTTAAGCCCGATATCTGCCATGTGCACACAGGAGATTTTAAAATGTAAATGAAGAATTAAAAAAAGTAAAAACCAGTTTTATCTCTATTTGCATTTAGTATGTGCCCAAACAAACCAGATCAGTATGAAAATAAATTGGAAATATGCATCACTATTACACGAAGAACATCGCTATCACACGAGCGGGGGAGGAGAGGAAAGGGGTGGGAGGGGTTGTGGTTCTGGGGGCTTCAACATCCATGCCAACACCAGCCTTGGAGGAGCGGAGCATGAATTCATGGCCGCCATAGCAACCATGGAACTGTCTCAGGTAGTTTTCGACCCAACCCATGATGGAGGTCATACCCTGGACCTAATATTTTGCACAGGCCATGAGTCAGGGGATCTGTTGGTGGGGGAGGTGTCAGCAGTGCCTTTGTCATTGGCAGATCATTATTTCCTCCAGGCCTGTCTCCTGGCGCATGTCTGGCCCCGGAAAGATGTGGAACCAGTTCAATTGGTTCATCCCTGGAGACCTATGGAACCAGAGACACTCCGGAATGCTCTTGGGGGAAGTACCCTCTGGTCTCAATGACCGTTGGCTCAATGACCTCATGGCTCTTTGGAATACTCTGCTAACTGAGGCCATTGACTGCATGGCTCCTAGGCATCTGCTCCCTAATCGCTGACAACATAGGTCCCCCTGGCTTATGGAGGACCTGTGGCGGATGAAGGGCGGCAGTTGGAGTGATGGTGGTGCCGATCTCATGCTGAAGTGGACCATTTGCAACAGTCAGTTTACAGACCTATGCCATGGCTGTGCAGGAAGCAAAGAAATGGTTCTTTGCTGCCCTAATAGCATCGGCAAATCATGTCCAGCTGAGCTTTTCTGGGTGGTGAGGGGGCTGATCAGTCTGGCTTCACCCCGCCTGGAACTGGAATATTCCAGTGCTTGCTGCGACTTGTTTGTTGACTTTTTTGTACATAAATTTGCTCAAATTCACCATGACTTCGATGCTGCACTTGTGGAAGTAGGAGAACCAGAAGTGATGGAAGCCCCGTCCCATTACATTTTATGGGATCGGTTTCAGTGGGTGTCGTCCAGTGATGTGGGGAATGTCCTTGGGGCGGTTAGAGCTACCTGTTGCAAACTAGACCCATCCCCATGGGAGACATTGGGGCCGTCGCTGGCTGAGGTAGTCGATTGATTGATTGATTGATTAGTTTTATTATGGCTCTAGCAACTGCTATGGCCATTTGAAAAAGAAAAGAATCAAATATACAACAAATACAACATAGTTTACATATTATACATGCATAAAAAAAAAACCAACATCAAAATATACTTTAAATTGTAAAGAAGATAAATATTGGGAATTATAACCCTTTGCCCAAAATTAAAAAGACCACTATTTTAAAAAAGAAAAGGATAATATGTCCGAAATATCCGTTCCTACTTATAAGATTCAGTTCCCTTAAACGACAGCGCCTTCCTACTTTCAGGGTCCATCTTACTACATCCTTCAGGCCAAGAGTAACAATAAGTGAATCCTCAGACACTAAAATTTAATCATGTGCTATCCTTTTGTCTCTTTTCCTTGTCCCAAACCTACCTATTAGAACCTGACCTCGTCTATGGAAAATGTTTTACTACAAAAAAGAGCTTCTCATCTCCTATCTTTGTCCCAAACCTCTTCTGCCTGCACTAACCTGTTTCTGCCATTTATATTTCCCGACCAAAATCCCTACCCACATCATTGATCATTACCTTTCTTTGAACCATAACCCGGCTGCTAAACACCGCCACCTTCAGAGATAACTCAGTTGGTCTATAACTCATACACAAACTGAGTCTGTCTAGTTGGGGAGAAATATCCCACACCAGCTTCAGGGCCACTAGAAGATCTCTCTGTATCCCTCATACTGAGGACACACAAACAAAATGTGACCGTTAGAGTCAAGTTCTTGTAAAGAGCAGGATTTACAAAACCTTTCCTGCCAGGGAGTCCCATTGTATCGACCATCCAGCCTTGCCGAAGGGAATACCCCCATACGAAGGCGGGCAAAAGCCCGTCTTAATGCAAAACTGGACCAAGCGATCAGATAACTAGATTCCAGGGGACAACCCTGGGGTGGGGCATACAAAGAATTAATCCTTTGAGACTGCAGCATTCCAGTATCAATCTGTTTCTGCTGGTCCCCCAATCTTTGCTTAACCAGGGACATCGCCCGCTTGGTTCCCATCTTAACCAGATAATCGGGAGAAAAACCCAACTTCCCCAAAATAGCCCTTACTTGCCTCTGCCAAGGGGCTAAAAGGTCGGTAGATTGAATTTCCCCCAACAGAGAGCCATCACCCAGAGGGAGGGTTACAACCCGCAGCCAATATTTAATAATACCCTGGACTGCAGGTACCCTAATAGGGGAACACCCCGTCTCCAGGCGTAAAAAGATCTGGGGGGTCCCACGTGGAACACCTAGTAAGGCCCTCAAAAATCCGTTCTGTAATGGTTCCAGTTGTTCCAGATAATCCACTCCCCATACCGGGAAAGCGTACAAAAGTTGGCCGATCACCTTGGCACGAAACAACCTCAGGGCTGGTGATAACAATTTCCCACCTTTGCCATAGTAAAAACCACGAATAGCCCCAGCCGATTGCTTGGCCCGGATTTTTACCTGGGCCCACTGAACCCCCCATGAGGAGGAATTAGAGAAGACAACACCCAAGTACTTGAAATTTGGGACCTGGGTGATCTGGTGTCCATCTATTTGCCATTTGTGGAGCTTGTGCCCCCTCCCCTTGCCAACCACTAACACCTTGGTCTTTTCATAGTTGATATTAAGACCCTCCCTTAAACAATAATTCTTAGCTTGAAGCATGGCACGGCGCAAACCCACCTGGGAACGTGAAATAAGCACCGTGTCATCAGCATACAATAAAGATGTAATTCGTTTACCATTAATTATTGGAGGGTGAGAGTTGGCTTGAGCTACAAAGTCTGGTAAGTCGTTTAAATAAAGGTTAAACAGGGAAGGGGCCAAAAGGCAGCCCTGCCTCACCCCTTTAGCCACCTTAATCGTTTGAGTTAGATCTCCCTCCCTGGAATATCTAACCTGAAGGGTGTTATTTTCATGCATCTTCATTATTAGAAATAGCAGTCTCGGGTCGATTTTATATCCTTTCATTTTGGCCCAAAGCCTATTCCTATCAATAGAGTCGAAGGCCATCCTTAAGTCTATGAAACATAAGTATGCCTTCAAACCCTGACCCAAGATCTTTCTTATCAGGTATGAGAGAGCTAACACATGATCTACCGTAGAGCGGGATTTCTGAAATCCCGCCTGCAGGGAGCTAATTATCTGGCCGTCTTCCAGCCAACTCTGAAGCCTCCCTAGTAGTAACTTGGAATAGAGCTTCCCCACAATAGTAAGGAGGCTTATTGGGCGGTAATTTTCAGGGACACCTTGTTCACCTTTTTTGTACATTGGGGCAATAATACTATTTGCCCATGATTTGGGCATCTTTCCTGTTGCATTTGTTACAGTAAAAACTGGAGCCAGCACCTCAGCCCACCAAACCGGGGCTTCCTTCAAAAGTTCTACTGTAACCAGATCAATACCGGGAGCTTTTCCGTTTTTCAAAGACAGAATCAAATCTCTCACCTCCTCCATTTGGACCGATGGCCACTGGGGAAGTCTATCAGGTTCTTCCAGAGGGATATGAAGAAGAGGAGGGGATGCATCCGCATAGACCTCCTCGGGCTGAGGTAGTCAATGTCTTCCTTAGGGAGGGCAGACTGCCTGGCTCCCTCAAGGAGCGGGTGGTGCGGCCTATACTCAAGAAGCCATCATTAGACATGGATTCCTTGGCCAGCTATTGACCTTTTCAGGGACGGTTATTGAGCAGGTGGTAGCTCATCAGTTTCAGAGGCATCTGGACCATATCAGTTCTCTGGATGCCTCACAGTCTGGCTTTCTTCCAGGTTATGGCACTGAGACTGCACTTGTGGCCTTGGTTGACGACCTTCACCGTGAGTTGAACCAGGATCATTCAACCCTGTTGATCCCATTAGATCTCTCAGCTGCATTTAGCAGGTTAGGACTGGTTAGCTTGGAGAAGAGGCAATTAATTATTTATTATATTATTATTATTATTATTATTATAAGCATTTATATAGTGCCAGCGATGTACCTGGCGCTTACAAAGAATAAGATAGACATGGTCCCTGCTTGAGAGCTTACAATCTAAAGACAGGGGGAGGGGAGACGGGGAAGGGGAAACAGAGGGAGAGACACAAGGGATGTGACATTCATGAGGATGTGAGAGCTGAGGTACACGTTCTTGGCTTGGTTACAGTAAATTGGGAGTTTGCAGGTAACAGGTGGGGATAATCCTGGGTGGGGGTGATTAGCAGGAGTTCGGAAGGGCGGAGCAGAAGAGATGGGTTTTGAGGAGGGACTTGAAGGCGTAGAGGGTGGGGGCAAGGCGGACGAGGGCAGGGAGGGAGTTCCAGGCATGTGGGGCAGCGAGGGAGAAGGGACGAAGGCGGTTGTGGGAGCAGGGGAGGCATGGGAGGGGATGGAGGAGGAGCAGAGTGCTCGAGCAGGGGTTTGGAGGGAGATCAGGGCAGAGAGGTAGGGGGCAGCGAGGTTGTGAACGGCTTTGTAGGTGAAGACGAGGAGCTTGTGCAGAATACGCTCGGGAAGAGGAAGCCAGTGGAGAGAGGAGAGGAGAGGCTGCACGTGGTCAAAGTGACGGGCTAGGTGGATGATCCTGGCAGCACGGTTTTGAACAGAGACAAGGAAAGAAAGGTGGGAGCGGGGAAGGCCAGTGAGGAGGAGGTTACAATAGTCGAGGCGTGAGATTACTAGGGTGTGGATGAGAGTTTTGGCAGAGGAGACAGACAGAAAAGGGCGGATCTTGGCAACGTTGCGGAGGGAGAAGCAGCAGGATTTGACAACGGAGTTAATGTAGGGTTTGAAGGTAAGGTGCGAGTCGAAGAGGAATTAAGGGAGATATGATAGAAGTTTATAAAATTGTGAGTGGCATGGAGAAAGTAAACAGGAAAAACAACAGTTCCCTTTCTCACAATAAAGTAATGAGACACTTTCTGAAGTTAAGTGGGAGCAGATCTTAAAACAAACAAAAAAAAGGAAGTCATTTTTCACACAGAGGACAATACAGTTGTGGAATTCGTTGCCAGAGGAGGCTGTGAAAGCCAGCAGCAACTAGTTTCAAAGGGAAATTAGATAAATTGCTAGAGGATAGAGCCATAAATACCAACTAGTTGGGGCTTAAACCCCTAGCTGCTGGTAGTTGGGAGTGGTTAATGGTCACACCTCCATGACCGGTACATGTACTTCTCTTGATCTATCAGAGCTGGCTACCATTGGAGACAGGATGCTGGGCTGGATGGACCTCTGGCCTGACCAAGTATGGCATTTATGTTATGTTCTTATGTTTAGGGGTTCAGATGAACTCTTTATTAGATCAACCCTCTTGGCTGAGAGTATGCAAGTTTTCAGGTCATGCAAGGCCCTTCCTTTGACTTTCTATATGCCTCAGGAAGGGCCCTGCGAGGCTTGCATACTTTTACTGGCAGTGGAAGAAGCTGATCCACTAAAAAAAGACACCATCTGATTAACTTTGTCTCCATCTCTTACATTTGGCTCCAATACAGCAACCACCCCTTTTTAGACTGCAATATAAAATTAAATATATTTCAGCTAGATTCAAAAGAACAATTTTTTAAATTATTATTATTATTTATTGCTGTTTTTTTTAAAAAAAGATAAGTTGTTTTGACGTTTTTTCGTAGAACTTTAACTCAGGTATGTACATGCATGAAGCTGTACTGATATCTGAGGAAAGTGAAGTTAGAATTTAAAGTTTCTTTGAGATATTTCCACGTGGCCTCGACATGTATCCAAAATGAATATCCAAGCTTCCTGAAACAGACTGTTAAAAAAAAAAAAAACAGCAACATAAAAAAAACAGGCCACAACTATAGTCCTTAAAGTTCTTAAACATTATAAAGCACCATCTGGTTTTGTATGTCTTCAGAACTAGTGTATGATCAGAGACATAAGGAAGGAGAAAGAGCGAGGTGGGAAGGCAGTACATCAGAAGAGTGAGAGAAAGAGCAACGGAAACTAAGAACAGGTAACTTGTATTTGAGGCATTCAGCAGAAAAAAAATTAATAAAATAGTGCAAATTCTGTGCTGACTTACATCCTGCACATCCTTACTGCAGGTAATAGGTCCCACTGAAATCAGAAGATAGAATTTGGCTCAATGCCTCTAAAGTATCTGCTGCTTCTTTTTTATGTCAAAATGTAACAGGCACAGTGGGGAGGGGGGAGGGACTGCATTAAAAGGGATGATAATAGGAGAAAAAATGAAGAAAGGTTTAACATATTAATGTTCTAAGTAAAGCCTGGATGTCTCTCTTATGATTTTACTGTATTCAGCTCCCATTTCAGCTTCAACAGTCATAAACCTCTGAGGCAGTCAGCACTTTGTGTGGTAGTCACAAAATGGTGCAGCAGCATATTATAGCCATGTATTTTTTTAAAAACAGCAGTGCTTTACTCTGTCCAGTTGCCCCACCACCACACCTTTTTAACATCACTCCATTCCTGTCAAATACTAAGCTAAATATAGCCCAACACGTGCAGGGGAGTATGGCACTATTTATCAATTAACATATGTATACTTGTTCAGTTTCTTATGTCTTCCTGGTGTTCCCAGCTTGGTCACATTTTTCTTAACGGGGGAAGTAGCAAGGCGGGGGGAGAGACATACCTATATGCCCTATCCTACAGCCTCACATAATCTCTGGTTAAGTCCTTTTTTAAAAAGGAAAAAAGAAAAAAAATGTACGTATGCTGATGACGGCTTAGGCACAGTGTAATAAACAGCACTAACGAAAAGAAGGTAATATCCTGTGTGGGCCTGGATCTTTGGGACAGATCCTGAGAGTAATTACTCAAGGACCCAGTGACCCTGTTACAGTGTTACAGCTCAGATCCCTTTCTGCTGGACACTACATGACCTATGTACACTGCCACAGCGATAAAACTGATTACCTCAAAAACCATTTGAATAAGAATTTTTTAAGTTTCATAGTCCTATAATAGCATATCTTGTCTTGATAAATGATGCATGTTGACCTTGCCTACAAAATTTAAACATGCAGAGCTAAGTTCACTTAGAAATTATAAACACTGATTTTGGATTTAAAATGAAGTGCCATCTGACTCAAATAATGCATCTTTCATAAGTAAGTTTGCCTGCCATGAATTGCTAATACCTGCATTGTGATTTAACACCAACTGATTTCATTAGCAAGATGCTAATTACAGATTTCCTGAAGTGTACTTTATAACATCTTGTAGGAAATTGCAAAGGTATTTCCTTGACCTCTAAAAAGTCTATACTTAAAGTAGCTTCTTTTTTTTCTCCTTATGCCAGAGATAAACCCTTGCAAAATGATTTTTTCATAGGCCTGTGCATTCAGGTTTCACTAAAACACAAATACAAAAAAACCTTTTCAGCTTCTATATTTGAAACAGAAATAGTAGGGCTGTGAATTTTGGTTTCAAATGAATGCAAATTCCCTGAAAAATCATGGCATCCAAGGTCTTGAACTGGAAACTGCAGCACATATCCAGCTCAGACCCCGGCTGCTCTTGGACTCTCAGCTTAGCCACCTACTTGGAGAGCCTGTAGTAATCACTTTCTGCCTACAAGAGTTGATGCTGTTTCAGAATGGCAGTCTCCAACACTGCAGCCGGGTCTAGCAGAGTCCACCTAGGGAGAAATGCTGATTCCTTGGCAGCCTCCTTCTGCCCTCTACCAGCTAGTGACCCTTCCCCCTGAGCCAGCCCCATATATACTAGACATATTCTCTCAAACGTGACTCTAGGTCATTTCTGAGGGGTCTAGGACTATGGCTGTTTTTACATGGACAGCCTCACCCACCGCTGGGTGTTCAGGTGAGTGTGCGGTGAGGGGGGCATCCATGTAAACGGGATGGCAGTGGGGGGGATGGGTGTCCACCAATGTGAACACCACGGGCAGGGGGAGTGCATGCGCATGTGCGCTCCCAGCACCCAACCATCTACACCCACGGAGCCATCCAGAACAATGGAGGAGGCTCCGTGGGTGGAGATGTTGTGTGTCCGTGTAAAAGGCCTGGATCAGGTTTGTCATGGCCGGCCACCATGGCTGCCCATCATGGTGGGAGGTTGGGACACTGCGTGGGGCATAGTGACAGAACCGGCTGCACATTTGTGCGTCTCCCTGGCCCGATGCCACATGAACATGGTGAGGTGATGGAGGTGCTGTCTAGTCCATCTTTCTGGGATGAGTTTCAGGAAGTGACGCCAGCCGATGCTGTGGAGATCCTGGGGTCAGTGAGGGCCACTAGTTGTGAATTAGATCCTTGCCCGTCCTGGTTGGTGAAAGCCTCCAGGGAAATATTGGGGTCGGTACTGGCGGGGATTATCAACCCGTCCCTTCAGCAGGGGAGTTTGCCCCCACGGTCTCAAGGAGGCAGTGGTGTGCCCCCTGTTGAAGAAGCCATCTTTGGATGTGGATGCACTCGCCAGTTACCAACCCGTCTCTAACCTTCCCTTTTTAGGGAAGGTTATTGAACAGGCAGTGGCCCTGCAGCTCCAGGCTCACCTGAACAGCATCGGTTTTCTTGACCACTTTCAATCAGGGTTTCGGCCTGGCCATGGTACGGAGATGGCGTTGGTGGCTTTGGTAGACAATCTCCGCTGGGAGGTGGACGCAGGACATTCGAAATTACTGGTCCTGCTAGATCTCTCGCCCACGTTTGATACAGTGGACCATGGGCTGCTGTTGAGACGGTTGCATGACCTGGGGGGGTTGGATGGGACCACCCTTGGTTGGTTCCAGTCATTCCCCTCCGTGAGGACCCAGCGGGTTGTCTTGGGAGCAGAAACATCTAGCCCCCAGGCCCTGGACTGTGGCGTTCCGCAAGGTTCAATCTTGTCTCCTTTATTATTTAATGTATATATGCAGCCCTTGGGGGAGATCGTGAGAGGGTTTGGTGTGCGTTGCCACCAATACGCTGATGATACCCAGCTTTACCTCTCTTTTTCAGCTGACCCAGGCCCTGCCTTCTCCGTGCTCTCAGTGTTTGGAGGCGGTGGCGAGTTGGCTATGGCAGAGAAGACTGAAGCTCAATCCCAATAAGACGGAGGTGATGGTGGTGGGCTGGGTGGGGGAGGTGGTGCCCCCTCTTGTGGAGGGGGTGCGCCCCTCCGTGGCTCAGGAGATTTGGAGTCTGGGGGTATTATTGGACGTGGGTCTCCGTCTAGATCAGCAGGTGGAAGTGGTGGCAAAGACGGCTTTCCACCAGCTGTATCTGGTGCGGAGTCTGTACCCGTATATCTCCAGACCCGACCTGGCCACTTTGATCCATGCCTTCATCACCTCGAGGCTGGACTACTGTAACACGCTCTATGTGGGGATTCCCTTGATGCTGGTCCAGAGACTGCAGCTAGTGCAGAATGCGGCGGCCTGTCTCCTAACAGGGATGGGCCGATGAGAGCACATAACACCGGTGCTCTGTGCGCTGCACTGGCTGCCTGTAATGTGCCGAGCCAGGTTCAAGGTGTTGACGTTGACGTATAAGGCCCTGTACGGTCTTGGACCTGGATACCTCAGGGACCGCCTCACCCTCCATGACTCAGGACGGACTCTCTGGTCCACTGGGGGCACCTTCTTGGAGGCCCCCCATGTAAAGCGGGGGGCTACAATGGAGAGGACATTCTCGGTGGCTGGGCCCCAGTTGTGGAACGCCCTCCCAGAGGAAGGACGACTGGCCCTGTGTCTACTTGTCTTCCATTGGGCCTGCAAGACATGGCTGTTCTCCCAGGCCTTCGGAGGTGGTGAGGGGAGGGTGGGCTAAATTTTTGTATGGGGGTATTTTAAAATTGTTTTAAATATCTGTGTAGATTTTTATATTTTTATATTGTGATAAATTGTTTATTTTATGTTGGAAGTCACCCCGAGATGCCATAGACATAGGGGGCAGCATATACATGGAATAAAATAAATAAATAAATAAATAAATAAAT
>QEPC01009197.1:1100726-1115764 GCA_003113815.1 Sphenodon punctatus | reverse complement strand
AAAAAGAATAAAATAAGCTAAAACCCAATCAAGGAATACAATTACAAAATATAATATAAATATAAAATATTATAACCCTTCAGTCTAACCCCAGAGCCCAAGCGCTGCTTCCTTCACTCTAGTCTGGCAGCGCGTCGCCGGGGAGTGAGGAGGTTTAAATCACCCGGCAGGGTAGCTCCTCCCCTCACACAGCTGCTCCCGTGGCCGCTTCAGTTGAACTCACGGGGGCCGTGGAAATTCCGGGGTTCCTCTGGATCTGGCTCTGGTCCCAAGGTCGCTTCCTCCCGTCTAAGGTGTGAACTGCGAGGCCCGGGGACAACAAGGCAAAGCGGGGGGACAGGCAGGGGCTCCACCACATAGTCTTACATACAGCGTAGGTGAAACAATTTGAAGTTTCCTTTTTAAAAAAAATAAAAATTAGTCCAACACAAGAAAAAACATCTAATTCATGAGTTCAAGCTATTACCTGGGGACTTTGCAAGAACAGGTTCATTTTCACACAGAAAGGGTGGTCCAATTTATTTTATTTTATTTATTTTTTAAAACTGCTTACTACCATCAATATGCAAGACAATAGTATGCATCATTCATCATTAAAATGTCCATATAACGAAACAGAAAATATCTGCCATGGGCAGGAGGTGGTGAGATAAAAGTCTAATGAAATAAACAAATATCTTCAGCTCAGAATAAACATATAAAAATTTCACAAGAAAATATTTGTCACTTTCAAATAGTTGTGTAAGAACGTGCCATTTTCCTCCTTGCTTGAGGAAACGTTCAGGTCAAAATAGCTACATTCTAACGAGGGAAAATGTGGTGGATGTCAAAAGATATTTCAGGAAGGAAGAGAAATTTTCAGGCCCTCAGCAGTAGGTGAACTGGAATAGCCCAGTCCATGTTTACCCATCTCCTCTGGATGCCTTTTTTCTGGCACTGCAATTGCAATGGCTGTTAAATGTAGGTCCCACTTTCATAGGCTTTGCAAGCCACAGGTTTTTCAGTGTCATGCTTTTGAAAGCTGTCTGCACCACACAGTCACGACTATTTTGTGCTGTGCTGTTGGAAGGCAACAGCTTTTCTAATCACCCTGACGGGCATAATTAGTACCTTTACGAGGCAGGGCACTTTACCATCAATTCTGGGTGCTTCTATGGCATTTACTAATCACTGTAAACGGGATGAGAAAGAAGGGATTTTACCTGTTCCTGCCAGACTGGCCTAGGTGTGAGGTAGTAGTTTGCCATCTCTACACCTTTCCAGTCCCTGCTAGCTAGGCAAAACTGGGATTTATTGGTTTATTTAATTTATTTATTTTTAGGTTCTTATATCCCGCCCTATCCTGCCCAAGCAGCTCAGGGTGGCTTACAATCCGTTACAACATCCATAAGAACAGTAATAGTAAAATACAATTTAAAACATCACCAAATGAAGCCAGAAACAACCCACAACTCCCCTCCTAATCCTCCACCCTGGTCTTACAATGGCGTAGAAATGAAGGGAGGTCCGGGCTCACCTGTGCCTCCGCTGGAAGGGAGTTCCACAGCCGCGGTGCGGCCACTGAGAACGCCCTCTCCATCGTAGACCCCCGGGATACCTGGGGGACCTCAAGGAGGGTGCCCCCCAATGACCGCCGGGGTCGATCCAGAACCTGGGGAGCAAGGCAGTTTCGCAGATAAGCAGGGCCCAGACCATGTAGGGTTTTATAGGTCAACACCAACACCTTGAATCGGGCCCGAAAGACTACAGGCAGCCAGTGCAGAGAACAAAGCACTGGTGTTGTGTGTTTCCAGCCACCCGCCCCCAAAAGGAGACTCTCCACCCCACGTAGAGTGCGTTGCAATAGTCCAGTCTTGAGGTGATGAACATATGGATGATGGTAGCCAGGTCCATGTCGGAAACATACAGCCGAAGGCAACACAACAGATGTAATTGGCAAAACACACCCCTCGCCACAGGATCCACCTGGACATCCAGGAGGAGCTGAGGATCGAGGAGCACCCCCAGACTATAGACCTGAGAGACAATGGGGGAGACGCACCCCATCAATGATGTGGGCCCTCCACTCCCTTACCCCTACCCACCAACATCACATCCATCTTGTCAGGATTCAGTCTCAGACAGCTCGCTCTCAGCCAATTCCTCACAGCCACTAAACACCAAGTAAACACAGAGACTGCTGAGCCGGGGTTTGATGAAAATGAGATAGAGCTGAGTGTCATCAGCATATGACACCGAACACTAAACCCCCTCACAACCTTGTCCAACAGCTGAATATACACGTTCAACAGAAGAGGGGACAAAATAGAACCTTGCAGGACTCCACACAGCAGGTCGCAGGGGGATGAAACACAGTCCCCCAGCACCACCCGTTGAGTTCTTCCAGCCAGGAAAGAGCAGAACCATTCAAGTACAGTCTCACCCACCCCAGCTCAGTCCCACATTTCATGGCCAATGGTATCAAAAGCTCCTGACAAATCTAACAGGATCAGGAGAGATGACCAGTCCTGATCCATGTCACAGCAAAGGTCGTCAACCAATGCCACAAGCGCAGTCCATGCCCTGAGTGAAAGCCAGACTGTGAGGGATCTAGAAAATTGATGCGGTCCAGATGCTCCCATAGGTACTGAGCCAAAACCGTTCAGTAACCTTCCCTAAAAATGGAAGGTTAGACACCAGCCACTACGGTGTCAACATCAAGCGATGGTGTTTTGAGCAGAGGCCGCACCACCGGCTGCCTCCTTGAGGTGGTCCAGCAATCTGCCCTCCCACAGGGTGGCATTGACCACCCCAGCCAGCAATGGCCCCAATGTCTCCCGGTTGGCCTTAACCAGCCAGCACAGGCATGGATCCAGTTCACAAAGCAAGGTGGCTCTAACAACTCTGAGAACATCCCCTGCATCAGCGGGCAACACCATCCGAAAATGATCCCACAAAATAAGACCATAGACTCGGTTTTCCTAATGCAGGTGTGGGGAACCTTAAGCCCGGGGGCCGAATGCGTCCGGCAGCAAGTTTTTATGTGGCCCCTTTCCATTTCCTGGATCTGGTCCTTGGATCCAGTTCTTACCTCCAATCACTGAAAAACTGAGCTCAGGGAGCTGTGGTTGGAAGGGAGCAGAGATGAAATAATGCAAACAAGGACAGGGGACCGTTCCATGGCAGAGATCCATGATTTGGGCCCTCCTTGAGTGCATCCCTTAAGTACCCCTGCTCCAACCCCCCTCAACTTCTGTGTGGTCCTTGGAGCTTAGGCAAGCTTTCAAAGTGGCCCCCAGAAGGGAAAAGGTTCCCCACTCCTGTCCTAATGCAATAAATGCAGCATCAAACTTGTGCTGAACATGAGCGATGTTATCCATAAAGTACTCAACAAGCATGTCACAGCAGGCACTGGAAAAATCCAGCTCCAGGCAGAGGGATGCCGTACTGACCAGCCCCCGGCCCTCACCACCTGGAAAAGCTCCACTGAACGAGACTTTGCAGATGCTATGAGGGCAGCAAATATCGCCTTCTTGACTTCCCACACAGCCATGGCATAGGCTCTTAAACTTGCTCTATGCTGCAATCTATCGGCTTTAGCCCAAGGATAGCACCACCGTCCCTCTGTCTCCCCTCCCATTTCAGTAACCGCAGGTTACTGAATTCCAAGTTGTAACCCAGCAATCTTGCCACCAAGGTTACAAGTTGTAACCCACCAAGCCATCCTTATCTCAAAATATAAACTCATCCCCTTAGAAATATGCACACATACAAATGAAACACAGACTAGGAAATCATTTTTGAAGAGCCAACATGAAAATGAGTTTGTTAAATGATGACTTGCCAATCTTCTATTTAAACATAAGATGTAAAGTACCTTGTTAAAACATTATAGTTGCAAATGTAAAACACAAACAGAAAAGGAAAATGCATAAAATTTAATTTAAGCATACAGCTTCATTGTACATCCTTCCTTACATGTATAATCTGCAGGAGTATTTAACCATTACAGGGTATTTTAGATTAATGTATACCAGGCAAGATATTGCTAATGCATGATATTCTGCAGTATTATGTAAGAAAGTATATCATAACAATAGTAAAGAGTATAGGTGTGATAAGAATCCTGTTAAAGCCAGTGGCAAAACTCCCATTGACATAATCAGGAATCAGATTGCCTTTTTCAGTCTATGGCACATACCACATGGAGTTTAGTAATGGCTGTATATTCAATCGCCACCTTTATATCTTCTGTTCTCTAAGTGCTTAAATTTGTAACCTTTAAAATGCATGCAAAACATCAGTGCAATGTATTAAACTCTATTAACTGCAGTAATAATAATTTGCTATTATGCAACAGAAGTAGTACCTAATCATTGCCAGGGACATAGCTAGCTTGGAATGGGCAGAGGTACAAAAAATGGACTTTCCCCCCTCACTATCCTTTCCCCTGTTCCACTTCCTCACCTCCTTCCTTCCCCCAGTGTCCTTATAGCAGAAAACTTGCAACTTACATGGTAAGTCCAGTGAATCCTCTACTCTAACTCCAGAGACACTCCTGACACTGCAATGTCTCTCCCACCCTCTGCTTGCTGCACCTGAACCCTGGAAGCCTTGGAAACGGAGGCTGCATTGCCTACCTCATAGTGCCTCCACTTCCGGTACTTGCTCCGCCCTATGCCGCCAGTTGCTGCACACAGGGTGCTTAGTTCAGTTTCTGGCTAGGCATGCCATAACAAGACAGGATTTGTCCCCCCACTCCCCCACTTCCAGCTTAGGCCTCAGGACATATGTCCTTCCTGTCCCTGTGATAGCTATGCTCCTGATCATTGCATAGTAAATAAAAAACAACCACACACACACACTAAAACCTATTTGGAAAATATTATAGTTTTAAAAAACTACAGCCCGCAGCTGTGGGCCAGTTAATTTGAATTTGATGGAGTTTGGTCTATATTTAGAGCTCATTAGCGGAAAAGCATCTTAGGGTATTTTTAGATGTGATGGGCTTTTTGCCAGCCATGCTTAAATCCACCCTGGGGTGAGATCCCTCACCCCAGGGTGGGGTCTGTCCGGCCACCGAACGAACGTTCAGGAAGTCGGGGTTGGAGAGGGGTCTGGGAGAGGGCAGGGGACGTGCGGACATGGGCCCACATGGCCCTGCCCCCGCACTTCTGAGCGTGACCCCGCCTCCTCCGACGGGCGGGTGTGGCGGCATATGAGGCAGCCGTACCCACCCAGAACTGCTCCAGCCATGGGCCACGGTTAGGTGGAAAGAGCCATCAGACACGATGACCCGCTCTACCACAGTCCAGGGTCGCTTAACCTGGATCATGGCAGGGCTTAACACGGGATACGCGCTGGCCGGAAGCCCAGCACACATTCTGTGTTAGCCCTGCCTGCCACGGTCCGGGGTAACCTCTGCTCTCACCCGTGGTAAACATATGGCAGGGCAGGAGCAGATGAGACAACTCAGCGTGGCCACGGGCCGGGGCAAGTGATGCCATGGGCCAGGGTGTCACATCTGAAAATACCCTTACTTTGGGCATTTAAAAAATGTGAAATTAGTTCCACCAGGCATTTTATCTGCAAACATTCAGCAACACATTTCAGCCAATAGTCTACAACTACTTGAAATAAAATCCACATATACCTTTTAATACTACTGTAAATTGCTGCAATTATTATGTCAATTAAAATGGGGAAAGGAAGGTTTCACTATTTCACACACATTTATTAAAAAATACAATAAATATCTAAACATCTTAACAAAAAGTAAGCCACTTATTTTGGGGGGTGCCAACTGGAAGATGTATGATAACTGCACTGTCCGCACACAGTTGAAACTTTGAATATGAATAATAGAGAATAAAAAAGAGGCCATCCTATGCGACCATAACAATTTGTCATTTTTAAAAAAAAAGAGAGAGAAAATGAGGATGCTTGGTAATCCTGGTCAAAATATTCTCCAATTTAAAAAAGAAAAGTTCTAAAAGACTAGTCCACTTCTCCGGGACAAAAAGGAGTGTTATCATTTGTTTGTTGATAATAATGGAACTAAAAATGCATTTTCCCCAGAGTTTGGAGTAGTTGGGGGAAAACATTAAGGTGTAGATGCTTTTTGTATAATTTAACATAATAGAATTGTTTACTGCAACTGGGGATTTTAATATTTAATGGGAAGTACTGCATTTTGATTTCCTCCTTCAGTAGCACCAACTGAGGGGAGCAGTTGGTTCCTGTTTTATTTTTACTTTATTTTCATTACGCTGTATAATGTATACTGTATAATTTATACTCACTAACTAGTCCAGAGCTCTGAAATGCTGGGTAGAGTATCTTATTTTCACAGCTGGTTAAAAAATAAATGATAGTACTGATCTCTAGGAAAGAAATATACAAAGAATTTTTTTAAAGATTTACAAATCAGTCAATCTTTGCATATTGTTGTCTTTCAGTCTTTGGCAATGTTTCAGCAGCCAGATCAATACATCCAACAACTTTTACTTTATAGAATTCAAGTGGTAATTCTTCAGTTACTACTTGAACCAGACAGTGGCTAGATCCTAAAAAATGGACTCGTCTTGTACCATACAATATGAACATTGTGCTAAAGCAGACACAACATTTAGGAAGGTCATTGAAATATATCAAACAAAACTCCCATCAGGCTATCATTGGTGGAAATTACATAACATTCCAGGGAGGGCAAAATTGGTGCTCTGGCAGGTAACAGAGAAAGTCAATGAGAGCCTGAAAGCCTTCTTTGCCCTTTTAAATATACCACTCATCGCTCACCCAAAATCAAAAGATTACGTTCATCTTAACTCCCACGTCTCTAGCTATATTCACTACCCCTCCTCCTTCCCACCACACGACAAGCTAAAAAGACTCCCACGCACACACACTTGAAAGGGGGCACACAGAAAGAAGCAGTGGGACCCCAGGTGGAGAGCACAAAAAGCTGGCCTCAAAGAAATTCCCTTCAGAAGACCAGTCACATGCAAAACACACAGCCTAAGAAAGAAATGGGAGAAGCTGGTACTTAAAAAGATATGGAGCAGTTAGAAAACCAGGCAACTCCCCCTTATGTGTAGCCTCCAGAGACAGGATCCTCCCACCTATCACCATACCCTGTTTAAAAATATTCGTCGTTTTCCTTGACCATTTTCAGTGCCTGGAATGAGCTATCAAGCCTCACCTGGGAAGTCACCCAGGTGCAAGATTCCCCTGTCCCTCCACCTAGACTGACATTTACCCCAAAACATCCTTTTCTCCATCTCCCAGGACCCACCTAGAAAGACCCCATTCAGCGCCCATTGTGAGTCTTTGTCTCCCAGGAAGCTTATTCCAAATACTCACAAGCTTGTTCCAAATACCCATTCTGAGTTTTTGTATGGCTTTGTCCCCTGGTTCCTACAATTGACCCAAGCTCAATTGTAGAGTTGAGTTGCTTTTGGAAGTGAACTTGCACGGGCCTCCTGTGCAAGTCTGCTCCAGGGGTTTCTCAGGCTTAGGTCCGTCCCCCTTCCCAGTCCCGACTCATCGCAGGATCGCTGAGGCCTCTTTGCAATGGGCAAAGGAGAGGTAATATATTTTCCACCTTCCTTGTATTCCCTCTCTCCCTCTTACTCTCTCTCTTTCTCTCCCACTTTGAACTCAGGAATTTCAATCCACCCTTGAAAAACTACTTTCATTCTCTCTCTCTCTCTTGTCTCTCATCTTGCCTACTTTCTGTTCTCCACAACCTGGAATCTCTCCTCTATACTGCTTAATTTAAGCCTGTAAGCACCAGTCCAGACTAGGCAGCGCTGTTTGTATGTGCGTCTGTCTCTTGTTAAATAAACATCCCCTCTTTATTTGAAATATTCCTTGTTTTGGTCACATGTTGGGGGGGGGGGGGGGGAAAAAGGTAGGCCAACAGGTTGTAGCGCACCATGACCTCGGACTTAACCCCTAGCACGCGTGGACCCTAGGCGACTGAAAAGACTAATTCCCCAAAATGTGGGCTCTTGCCTGAGCACTGGGACCTTCCCCCTCCCGAAACCCCGTGTTCACATGTGGAGAAAGGATCACATGGTAACACCACTCAAAAATAAAAATGTTTTTGTATCTTGTATTATAGAGAAATGTTATGCAATATGGTACCCTGAAAATAATAGTGGTGAATAAAGAACTCTAATAAACCACAGAAACAGAGACACATTAAAATATATATTTTTTAAATACCATCGAGTCATAACGATTGGGAGGCAGCAAAAGGGAAGCTGAAAACGCTTTCTTTGGAGCCCACAATTTTCCCCAGAAATTATTTGAAATGCAGTTGTACTATAGCATGAAGGCAAAAAAAAACCAAAAAAAACCCCAGAAAAATGTAAAAGTACATGCATTAAAAAATTTTTTAAAAAAAAAATCAGACAGTTGAAAGAACCTTGATGTCTTCACAGCCTTTTGGACATCCTCTATTTTCCCTGACATGAAGTCAGTAGAAGATTACGTGTTCTTTCCTCACTTTTGACATCTTAATGACAGATTCTTTAGGAGTAATTTGGCCATCACAGACCGTTCTAATGCTACATGTTAGTTCTTATTAGCTCTACAATCACTATTCTGGGTATTGTTATTATAATAGTTTATTCACTAAAGAAAAATGACAGGAAGGAACAGTGTTCTTTAAAGCTACATCTTTGTTAGTTTGTTAGTCAGTACCAAATGTACTCATTTGGGTTATATGCAATCTAATTAATCTAGATTGCTCTTCAGCTGATCATTGTGATGATACTGTTCTTTTCTTTGCAGAGAAAAGACTCCAAGTTGGTCTTCTCAGGATTATCTTGAGCTGTAAGTACTGACATAACCATCCAAATGGGCCTTCCAGTCACGTTTTCCCACCCCTGAACTCATTCGAACTCACCCAAACATGACCAAAATGTTAGGTCGTTTTCGAGTTCAGTTCAGACATTCGGTTCGGTCATCTGAACAGACAGAGCTCGGTCTGAACTCCGAACTGCATTCGCACATCCCTACGCAGAAGGAGCAGGGTTCATTCCAGGGACTGTCCAGGGCTCCCACGATCAACAGTGCTGTGGGCCAGTTTCAGGGGCTGCCACGGCTGGCATGCAGCAGCTTCTTGGGGCCAGGGCACACCCATCAGCTCCTGCTGCGTCTCCTGTAGCCTCGCCTTCTCCAGCTCTCCGTGCATGGCACAGGGACTGGAGCTAGATTCAGTGTCATGGCTGCCAGCGCCCCAGGGCTTTGCCACGGCACAGGTTCTGCCTGTGCAGCAGATTAGCCAGATTGCGGTCCAGGTTTTTAAGACTGTCCACCTCCTCTCAAGGATCACTGTCTGAGGAAATACTAGCTAAGTTGCTTGATATTTATTTTTATATTACTGTTGTTTTTATTGAATGTGAGCCGCGCCGAGACACTTCCGCGAGAGGGGCAGGATAGAAATGTTTTAAAGAAACAAAGATTTCTCATTGTTAGCATGGTGGCTGGCTGCAAATGTGGTGAGCTATTAAATTGCATTTCGATATAAATTACGTTTTACACACATTCCCATCAGAGGCTATGGCTAACATGGTGGTGGCCACAGGTGTATTTACATATTGGGCACCAACCAACCATGCCCCAGGGCAGCTGAATCATCAGCTGTGTCTCTTTTGTTGTGGCTGCCTTCCTAGACTCCCTTAGCACTTAGCCAGTTCTAATGGGTGGGTACTAAACCTTCCCATGGGGGACGGAGCCCCCCACTCCCATTAGTACTAGCTAAACAGGAGTGCTTAGCACTAGCTACAGAAGCAGCAGCGAAGGGAGTCTGGGACAGGCAGCTGTGGTGCAAAAAACAAACACCTGATGATTCAGAAGTCCTGGGTCACGGTTGGTTGGCACCTCCTATGTAATGGCACCTGTGGCTGCCATGATGGCCATAAGCTAGTTACGGTTCTGATACGCATTACTGTTTGGAATTGAAACCATGTATAATTCAGGCAAGGATGGTTTTTGAGAAGTCAAAGGGGTTGGGAGACCAGGTTTGAATTCCCTGCTCCACAGACCACCTATATGACCTTAGACAGATCAATGGCAGAACAATCCACCATTAAAGTCAATTGGAGTTTTGCCATAGACTTCAAAGCGATAGAGGATTGTGTCCTGAGTTTCTTTGTGCCTTAGCTATCTATCTTTAAATGGAGATAATGAGTTGATGTCAGCACAGCTATATTAAAGATCAAGATCCTAAGGCATTAAGAAGGGCATATAATTAAGCATATTGTAGAGATAGCCAATTGTAATTTTGGTCATATTAGATCTCATCCCTAAATGTTGCCTGTTAGGCTGCTAATCACAAACCACTTACTCCAGAGGCCTTCACTAAAGCTACACTAAGTAAGTGGTTTGTGTATCATGACCTTAGACTTCAGTGGGAGTTCTCACAGGAGAAAATACTATGCTTTGTAGAATCAAAGTAGCAACAACCAAGCGTGGAAGGGAAGTGGTGGTGGATGGTAGTGCCACTCTCTTGACCACTTGAAGCCCCACACTCTGAAATTAAAATATTTAAATTAAAAGGGGACAGAAAATTGAAAAGACAACTCCTTATATCTGAAACTGATGGGGATACGTCCTCTCAATCCCTCATGTTTTTAAACCTCTGCATAGTAGTGTATATATGTCAACTTTGGCCCAATGTGCATATATTAAAAAACCTGTTAACACAGTGTAGTTTTTAAAGAAAAGCAACAAGGGGGAGGAAAACATTTGCTTGTTTTGTTTAACTGGGCTTTCTTAAAACTCAGTCATAAAACCCTGGACTGTGTTTGTGTCATGATATGACATAAGGTAGGATATCAATGCAGTTAAAGTCTGATCACTCACAGTAATGTTGTTTTGGTCTCCCTCTTACTAAAATGTATCCTGCTTGTCAGAACTAGCATACGAACCATGTGTGGTACCAGATGCTGTAGTAAATACTCATTTATACAGAGAACAGCAGGATAAAACTAAAGAGTTGTATAAAATTAAAAGAACATGTTGATACAACTAATGACACTGGCAGCTCATAACTACTACTCATTATTTAATGGAAGAGCAGAAGGAATTGTATAAAATCAACAACTGAAACAAAGTAACTTTGCTAGGCCTGAATAAGTACGAATACCCACTGATATTCAAATTCCTTCCAATGAATCTACAAAAAATTAAAATGACATTTACATGCCATTCCATGGCTGTTTGGTTCTAATAAATGTGAAAGAAAATGTAAATGAAAGAAAACATAGAACTTGAAAGGGTGTGAAACCAATAGCTCTAATACAAATGGTGTGTTCTAGAATTCTGTATGAGGCATAATCCTCAAGCACAGGCTATGGCCGCTTTTAGACGAACGGCGGTCCGTTTCGCATCGGCGGCACGCACATTTTGAAACTTCCGCCTGGTCTAATTAGACGAGACGGACGTGGCTTAATATGCGCATATTACGGCGGAGGCGCATTTTTTAAGTGCGCGAATTAAATACCTCGATGAGGTATTTAATTCGTGCTCTTAAAAAATGCGCCTCCGCTGTAATATGCGCATATTAAGCCACTTCCGTCTCGTCTAATTAGACCAGGCTGAAGTTTCAAAATATGTTCGCCTCCGACTCGAAACGGACCGCCGCTCGTCTAAAAGCGGCCTATGTCTTTCTATGGGCATTTCTGTGCACCATTCTGGGCCTTCAGGGAAGGGTGCAGTATAAATTTAAATAAACAAATAAATAAATAATGCTTTGGGCAATGCCAATAAGAGCATTATGCCTGTAGGAGATATTTTAGACACTCACAAAGTGAATCTTATTTTTTCCCAATGTGGTCTGATATAGGGTATTTTCAGACGTTAACGAGATCATGCTCAACCATGGTGAATCCCCACATGGTGATCGTGATCCCGTAACGTCTGTTGGGGGGGTAATGGAAGCTCCCCCCCAGATGTTCACCCCCGTGAATCACGGGGGGGAAATCACATTCAACAATGGAGGTCCTGGCTGGACCATCTCCATTTGCGTGTTGTATGTGATTCCCCCCGTGATCAAGGGGACCGCAACGTCTGGCCCCCTACCACAGCCTGGAATCAGCGGCGGGATTCCGGGCCGTGGTCAATGTGGGCAGGTGCTGTGGTCGCATTGGCCGTGGCGCCCGCCTGTCTCCCAAGAGGGCGAACAGCCTAGGGAGCGTGGGGGGGCAGGGCTGTGTGGCCGCACATTGTGCCACGCGGCCCCGCCTCCCCCGGATTCCCCGCCAGGAGCGGCCAAAACATCTGTTGGCCATTACGTGTTGGCCCCGGTGGGGAATCATTAGGGTGTTTCCGTGGCGGTGCAAATTGAGCCCCATCACGTCTGAAAATACCCAATGTTGATGGGGTTTACATGCTTCAAAATCTCTTTCAAAGGCAGGACCTTGGTTACGATGCTGCTAGTCAAATAAGGCCAGAAGGAGCCCCGGCCGGCTTCCTAGACACACACAGTATTTGGAGCCTAACCCCCAACTTTGTGCTCCCTTCTCCATCCTTTCATATCGTTGCCGTGCACTGCAGCAAGGAGGAGGAGGGCAGGAGTGGCATCAATAAGTTGAAAGATGACACATGCACACCCCGCCTGAGCTAGGGGAGATGACCAGAAGGTACTCAAGCCCTGAGGCGTCTTGTTTCCTCCCAAAAAGAACGGGTGAAAAAAAAGCTCTCTCTCACTATCCACCGGATAGTGCAGCACTTGAAAACAAAAAGAAGACAAAAGCCCAAAGCTATTCCCTAATTATTGTATGAATGACGTCAAATTACAGTATGAAATATATACACCAAAATCTTTACTATGACTTGAAACTACATATACCAATTTGTGTATATATGCACAACACACAATTGCACATTAATATAAAACTGTCACAATATTCCTTCTGTTATACAAACATTAATATATAACTATCCAGAAAGTCATCATAATTGGCAAAAAAACTGAACCAATTGCAAATGTATCCTTTGCAGGACCACTTTGTTTCTAAAAATCAAATTATTGTAATAAAAAATCTAAACATAATTAACAAAAATATACAATGTATGTTTGTGTCCCGTCACAGAGACACCATATACCAGAAGGAATATTGTGACAGTTTTATATTAATGTGCAATTGTGTTTTGCATATATACACAAATTGGTATATGTAGTTTCAAGTCATATTAACGATTTTGGTGTATATATCTCATACTGTAATTTGATGTCATTCATACAATAATTAGGGAATAGTTTTGGGCTTTTGTCTTCAAGTGTCTTGTTTCCTCACCTGGCATTGCTGCTGCTCCAACCGGCAGAGCAAGGGTATGACAACAACAGAACGTGTGTGCGCACCCATGAGGGGAGCATCTTCAGTTTCCATTTGTGCATAGGGAAGATACGGAATTCTGGGACTAGCACCTCTCACACACACACACACACACACACACACACACACTTAACAAAAGCCTGGAAAACCCCTAAGGCACAGACTTTTGCTTCCTGATTTGATGAATGCCCAAACACTTATAGTGCAAGCTCTTGTGTATGTGACTAAATGTTAATTCCAAAGTCATAAGCAAGAAACAGACATTTGTGTCTATGCATTTCATAATGATAGTCAAAAGTGAGCTCTAGAGGAAGTTCATCATAACCAAGGGAAATTCATTAAAATATGCAAAGGAATTTTCATTTATTTTTTTAAAAAACCTTGCTATATTTGTCCCGCTGTAGCAAGCATATTCTTCCTTTGTGCTTTTAAGTCACTGAGCACATTGCAGAACACTCATTAAGTGATGCGAACAGCAGAAGCTAATGCTCTTTTTCTATACACTAAAGATGATGAATGTGTATTTTTATTTAAAGAGCATGCTTCAGAGCTGCTCAACAGCATGGTTAAAATTAGTAGGTTATTTTTCTTCACGGAGAGAACAAGTCAACATATCACACATTACCAAGAAGAATCAGAATGCTGCATAACGTTTCCCACCTACTCTTCAAATACAAGCTACATAATAGCATCTAATAGTTGTAAGCACTAGGAAAACATTTAGTGTAAAAATAATCTTTTAATAAGTTTGATTTCTTTATTTGGCCTGTCTGTTCTTCAGTCTTCATGTATGTAAAATGGGGGTGATACCATGCTTATTTACTTGGAAGACATATTGTTTGGTTCTATTCATTAATGCTTGCAAAGTGATTTGAGATCTTTGGAAGGAAGGCACTATATAAAAACAATTTACCAGCATTTCTAATTATTATTAGATTATTGCACTTGAGCACAGGAGAATTATGGTGATGGAACTTATCAAGTGCGCTTGCTTAGTGAGATTCAACAATTCTAACCAAAGACGAGAATGTCTTTCCTTTCTACAGGCAAGGCAAAATAGCAATCAGCCACATCCATTTTTGTAAAAGGATTATGGCTCCAACCTCAGGTTGGTCCTTCTATGAAAGTTCCACTTTGGAACTTAGGATGGCTTAAATATCCCCAACAATCTCAGCCAGTAAGGACCCCCTGCCCAGCACTCAAAAGAGCAAACAGCTGTGATGACGAGCATTTTAATGTATACCTATCACTATGTAATTTTGAATTGGCAACATAACTATCCTCTCCAAGGACTGGACACCAGGAGATTTGTATTTCCCACCTTAACAAAGGCATCCTTTGTCATCTGGGACAAATCGCTTTCCTGCTATCTACCTTACCTTAATATGAACAACGTGGGACAATACTACTCTTGGAACTTAGATAAATCAGTGATAAGCATCACAGAGATACCAATCAATCAATCAATAAAATTTGTGCAGCTAATTTAATAGACATTAAATGTAATGCATGCACAAAAATGAATACACCTTACTCAGTTTTTAACTAGTTGGTTAAAAACTGTCTTGCAATACAGTCCGCCAGCTTTATCTGGTACGTAGGCTGCGTCCGTATGTCTCTGGCCCGGACCTGGCCTCCCTCATCCATGCCTTTGTCACCTCGAGGCTCGACTACTGCAACGCGCTCTACGTGGGGCTTCCCTTGTTCTTG
>QEPC01009197.1:1075732-1095136 GCA_003113815.1 Sphenodon punctatus | reverse complement strand
ATGTCACATCCCTTGTCTCTCCCTCTGTTCCCCCTTCCCTGTCTCCCCTCCCCCTGTCTTTAGATTGTAAGCTCTCGAGCAGGGACCGTGTCTATCTTACTCTTTGTAAAGCACCAGGTACATCGCTGGTGCTATATAAATGCTTATAATAAATAATAAATAAATAATAATAATAATAATGGGAGCCTCTGAGATGTCCCTGCCCTGGCTGCTGGGTCAGAGTGGGGGGAGGGAAGAGGAAGGAAATCCCGGTGGTGCAGGGACTTTAAAAAGCCACAGCAGGATGGAGGAGAGAAACTGCCATGCCCGCCCCCCCTCCCCTGCCACTTTCTTTCTCGCTCTCCCACAGGGAGACTTTGTAGCAGTGGGTTAAAAAACAGAAGAGGAAACTTCCCTCCCAAACTCAGTTTTCTCTTTAGCAGCAGGAGGGGCCCCTGTCCTGAGAACTTCCAGAATTCCCCAGCTCCCCTGATCAGCACAACCAAGTCCCCTCACTGCAACTCTGGGAAGCCTCCACAGGAGGTAGTGGGCTGTGCTGTGCTGGGGAACTCCAGTGGCCGGGCAGCTGGGAAGGAGCTCTCCCTTATCACTTTCACCTGGCTGGATCCTCACTCTCTGCAACTTCTGGCCTTTCACTATTTTGGTAAAAAAATAATTTTAAAACCCCTCTCCCCTCACCCCCTCAAGCCAGACTGCACCTTCCCCCAGCTCTGCAAGGGCAGAGCATGGAGCACGAGGGCTGAGGTGGTGCCAGAGAGCACAGATTTGCCCCAATACCAAAACGCAGTGGCCATGGGGAAGGGGGTGAAGAGCAGGTGAGGTGGAGTCCAGTCACCTGCTAGGAATTAGCACTGGGAAAGGAGCAGATAGAACAGCAGAAGAGTGTGCTAGAGAAGGAGGGGAGTGCCAGGATTCCAAAGCCCACCCCCTCCAACACTGTTACTGCCTTGAAGGGTGGTTTACTGCATTAGGCTGGAATTAGTGGATGGATACACTCTGTACAATTCCCATTTGGCCTAGCCCTGGGCACTAAGTGGGTGATCATGTGCATGCCCTCCTGCATACTGGGGCTGAGTTCCCAGTGCATCTAGCAGCCCCTCCTCCGTCACCCCTTTCCCCCGTACCAGATCTGAGGAATTCCCCATTTGTGTTCCCCCCACCCCGCCCCCCAAGAGGAGTGGCAGCAGTTTGCTTTGTGCAGGAGTCAACAGACCCTCCCACAAAACAGCAAGCCAGGATCCCCCTTACTGCTCCCTCCTTCCTGTTCACCCCCTGAACCCATCATTCATTGCCCCCCTTTCCAGTCTGAATCTGTGCAGGGAATGGGCAGCAAGAAGCAAGCCCCTCATTCCTGCACAGAGATCAGGTTAAGCACATTTGGCAAGACGAGTTCTGGTGGGGAGGCATTCCCTCCTCCTATGGAACTCCTGGGCAAGGGTGCCAGAGTTTGCACTAGGAGGGAACCCACATTGTAATTTGAAGGTGAAGAGTATAACAAGAATAATTTTTTAGAGCAGATCTTTCCATGAATAAGGAGCAGCATAGTCCCCACCACCAACACAATGTTGGGTATTTGAAATTTGAACAATGAGCCATAGGATGAGTTGTGCAAAGTTTCTGAATCCCAAGATCTGCATCCATTTACCACAATGGGGCCAGAGAGTCACATGTGGCTCTAGGGCCACAGTTTAACCACTTTGGACATAGAAGTTGAAGGTCTGATACTATATGAGATAGGAGAATGGGGTGAGGATAGGTCAAAGGGGCTTAAGAATTGAGCAGAAGAAGCTTGTATTTCAAGTTTTAACTTGCACTGAATAGAATAAATTTTAAAAACATTATAACAATACAAACTTTAATAGCACTAAGATCAATATTTGAGTCATCTAGAGATTACATATTTTTTTCTTAATAAAAATGGAAGCAAAACATGAAACAGCTAAGATGCATTTTAGAAAACTCATGCAAATCAGTGAAAAACAAAATGACAAAATATAGTCGGAAGTTGCAGCAATACAATTTCTTTACATTTTTGCCATCTTAACCAGCTGATAGCAGAGGATAGTGATGATTATCCCTTTGCTTTCAGTCACTGAAGCAAAAACTACTCACCATCTATATTGTGTACGTTGCTCCCCTCCGTTTCTTGTCAGACAAATGCTGTTTTGTTTGCTGGCAGATGTCCAATAATAAAACTACTGCCACTGCTTCTTTGGGTAAAAACAAACATGACACGGACCTGCTATGGCCTGCCTGGGCCAGAGACTCACCCGCACGTGTGTTTCCATGCCACCAGATGTGGACCCGCTACTGCCCCAGGGTGGGTGGCTGGGATGAGTCCTCCTAAAGATCCCAGGCCCATTCCAGGCCAAGGGCCACCCACACAGGTCAATGTGGGCCACAGCAGGTCAACGTGTCTATTCAGCCCCAGCATCTCTACCGTGGGGTGGGGGTCACCATAGCAGTCTGCCATGGTGGTGGTGGTGATGGTGGAAATGGGAGTGAAGCAGGGCCACTGGCCCATTTGCTGTGTTCCCCCACCCTACCCGGGGATTTGCAGGTATGCCTGTACCATGCCACCTGCCAACCCAGGAAGTGGTGGCTGCTATTTCCTACCAAGGAGTCACCGTGCCAGCCACACATCTGTTTTTACCCTTTCACAGGAATTTATTTCATGCATCATGGGCTGAAAAGACACACAACAGTTGGCTACAGCCAATCAGGATTGTTTTCTTATGGTTTTCAGTTCATTTTTCTCCTAATCATTTGAAACAGCTGTACTTAATAAGCTGGAATAATATCAATATAATGTATATGAACAGAACGAGATAAATACCTACCATGTGCGCACATGAACACGAATCTAAAGCACGAAGGAGGAAGGGACAAGATACTTTGCCTTGCAAGGGTCAGATATAAATTTAAGATTGTGCTGCTGCATTTCAAGGACATGAACAGTATAGGTCCTGGCTATTTTTGAGATCAGCTCCTGGAACCTTGCCTTGATGGTATCTGCGCTCAAAAATCACCCCCAGTTTGGTGATCCAACTATCAAGTCTTATGTTGATGGGCAATCAGACCTTTGCTGTGACTGGCCCTTCAGTGTGCTACTCACTCCCTTCAGATGTTCGTCTCATTTCCTCCCTCATCACTTTTTAAAAAATAAACAACATGAAGACTTATTTATTCTCCAAGTGTTTTAGGATCTACTGCTAATTTGCCTTAAATGTATTTTGTCCTCCCGCTTCCCTTCCCCTTTTAATCTGTTTTAAAACTGATTTTATAATGATTTATTGTGTTTTATGTGAAGTGCTCCGAGTGCCATTCGGTGGGGGCTATAAAAATTATTTTCACTACTGTATTTGGTAATGTAACTCAGTGATGAAAATGAGCTCTGCTGATGTTTTTTTGTTGTTGTTTACACTTACAGCATTGCCAACTCTCGTGAATTGCCTCACTCTTGATCTCATGACTAGGTTCACTAATCTTGCAAGATCGGAAGTAGAGCGAATTAATACAGGGCTACTGACCTCTGGTCCGGTGAGTGCTCACTGCTCTGTGCCTCCTCTTGCATTCTGCAGAGAGCTAAACTTGCTCTCTGCATCCCCAGCCACACTGCAGAGCTTATCTGGGATCAATCATAAATTATCTGAGTGGGGAGGGAGGAGGGAAGTCCCGTCCCAGTTGTGTGCAACACTCTAAACAGTCCCCATTTCCAGGGGGACTGATATCAGGTCAGCACACAGCTGATCGGTCCTCCTGGAAACAGGGACCTATTTTATGGTTACACACAAGCAGGAAGAGGCTTTCCTGGTCCCCTCCCCACTCAGATAATTTATGGCCGGGTCCCAACTAAGCTCCTCCGCATGGCAAGAGAAGCAAAGAGCAAGTTCAGCTCTCTGCAGACTGAAGAGTGAGGCAGGGAGCAGCAAGTAGCCACCAGACCGGAGGCCAAAAGACATGGGGTAGAGTAAGTCAGTCAGTGTCCTGGGGCATCGTGGGACACCCCAGCACTTTTTTAAAGTGTGTATTTTTTGTTTTGTTTTGCTTTGTTTTCATTTTTCAAGAAATCTCACAAGATCTCTTGGGACCAAGATTTTGGTGGGATATCAATGCCAGTGTTTCATCTCGTGATATTTTTTTTTTTAATTCTCACCTGGGCTTCAACTCTCATGAATTTATCAAAAGAAACATGATTTCAAAGCCTCACTCTCGTGCTCTCGATTAGCGTCACTAATCTTGCAAGATCAGGAAGCTTGGAGGGGAATCAGGCATCAGGAAGCATGACGTGGGAGAAAGCCCAGCTGCTGCCCCCTCAGCCTCCAAAGACTCAGCAGTCATTTATGTTTATGTTTTAGTTTTATTTTATTTTGTATTATTATTATATGTTTAATTTTAGTTTATGTTATATGTTTTGAAAAAATAACTCATGATTTATATACCAAATGTCTTGATTTTTAAGAGTTTGTCCCTTAATTTATGAGATGGTGGGATTGGCAACATTCACACAGCAGTTCCAGTTCCTAGATCTGGTCCCTAGGAAATGATCTGGCCATTTCCTACCCCCAAGCACTGAAATAAAAAATGGCTGAGAGCAAGGGAGCAGAGATGAGGGCATACATACAAGGATAAAGAGCAGAACCATGATCTGGACCCTCCTCTACCTGAGAGCATGCCTTAAGGGCATCCTGACCCCAACTTCCATGTGGCCCTCGGAACTCATACTAATTTTCAAAGTGGCCCTTGGGAGGGAAAAGGTTCCCCACCCCTGCACTAGGCTAAACTGGTTCTAGTTTTACCACAGGCTTAACAATTTTATCAAGTGATGCACCATCCTATTAGTTTCTCTTTGGAAAAGTACTGGCAGAGCACTTAAAATTGAAAAACCAAGAAAAGTGGACCATGTAAAATTTCAACTAAACCGCTCACCCCCCTAAACCCTATCCCCACCCACCACTGATCAATGGAATAGCTATAGGGAGTGCTTCAAGAAGAGCACCTCTCATTTTCTGCCTCAAGACCGCCGCTCTTGTGAGGTTCCTGGGGCTCGCCCCATCAGACACACCTTTTAGGATGCATGGGGAAGCAAGTGCCCTGCGGCCAGCAGTGGGGGGCTCATTCTCTGTTGCAGCTCCCTGGCAGATGGTGGCTGGCAGCCTGGCTGACTACACAGAAGAACCAAACATGTGGCAGTGCCAGGAGAGAAAGCTTAAGATCCAGAAGATGGTAGGCGATGGGGGAAGAGGATGGCAGGCAATGCAGACAGCAGCAGCTGGCAGTCCTGGTCCACATCAATGATGCAGAACTCAGGCTTGAGCAGTGCAGACACCAGCAGCGGCAGCAGACCTGGGCCCCTGCCACCAGGAGAGTGCTCAGAGGTGGCCCTGGCAGCAGAGCGGTAGTGGAGACTGGCAAGAGTGACACTGTATGTGAGAGAGTTGACACTGGTTCCAGTGCAGCCCTGCACCATGTATTTTTCATGTGTCCTCTTTTAAAAAGGGGAGGTATGGCCACCCTACATGGACCCTTCTTTGTTCATCCAGCCTGGATGAACAAAGAGGGGTCCATGTCATTAGATAGTAGATGAACAACCTCTTATAACATTCATATCCCTAGAGTGCATACTCAAGATGAAAAGAAAAAAAAAACAGCTAAGAAAGCTTTGTGCCATAGCTACTGCTGTATCCAAAAAGGCAGAAATGAGACCTCACGCAGTAACTAACCTTCCTTTAATAAATAGAACCTTAGCAGCAACATCATCCAATCATGATGTCAAATTGTTAATTGTTTCTGAGTGAAGTGGTTTGTTCAAACTAATTGCTTCTATATTATAAGAGTAATTGTTTGGCAAGTGCACTTGCAGTTTAATTTACAACAAACAGTAGTTAATAAACACTGAATATTAATGTATAACTTTTTCTATTCAGCATTGTGCAAACAGTGCAGATGGACTAAGCAAGCTTTCACCAAGCCTTTTTATCAAAGCTCCATATGCAAATCTAAATATTTAACGCAGTCAGAATCCAAATGGATGTTTGAATGAAGCTTTAAAGGTATAAAATGCTTTCCTTGTGTATAGTACCTAAATGACTTAAAGCTATGCTATACAAATTGGTTAAGAAAGCTCCCCTACAGCACTGCAAGACTAGTATTATAAACAGTTAAACTGAAGAATATAAATTCCAAATGCATGTAGATTAAAAAAAAATGTTGTTGTCTAACCTTGACTTAATTTTCAAAGTGGGCCCCGGAAAGGAAAAGGTGATCCCGGCCCATCAGACAAGCAAAAATTCTCTATACCATCTCAGCCTATAGAATCACAGAATAAGTGAGCTGGAAGCAGGGAGTGGGAAGCCTCAATAGGTCTATACCACAATACGTGTTTTTCCAGCCTATTTTTAAATACTTTCAAAACAGAGAGGTGCACTTCATGTAATGTATGTATCGACCAGAGAATTCTCCTAAGATCCGTAACTTCTGTAAATTTGAATATGTAAAAATGCAAAGTAGTAGAACTACAGTAACACAATTTCCTAGAAATACACATGCGATATCCCTTGAAAGCTAATGAGCTCGAGACTCAAATGTTGGTAACTTTGTTGGGGTAAAAGTGTAAAAGTTATTAAGAAACTTCTGGTTTCAGAAGGCATTTGATAAGGTCCCTCACAAGAGACCCTTGAGGAAATTAAATGGTCATGGAATAGGAGGAAGTGTCCTATCGTGGATCAGTAGCTGGTTAAAGGATAGGAAGCAAAGAGTAGGACTAATTGGTCAGTTGTCGCAATGGAGAAAAGTAAATAGTGAAGTTCCCCAGGGATCCGTACTGGTACCGGTGTTGTTTAATATAATCATTAATGATCCAGAAAAGGGAGTAAAAAGTGAGGTGATCAAATTTATTTATTTAAACTTATGTGACACCCTTCCCCAAACTGCTTACAAACAATAAAAACCCCTAAAACCCATTAAAAAACCCAGTTTCCTGCCCAGGAACCCTACCCCCTATGCCCCCTCCAAAAAATTCCCTCCCCCCAACCCATAACCTCCCAACCAACCCCAATCTCTATGCCCATCTGCCAAACACCCTACCGAAGAGAAATGTTTTACACAGCCTCCGAAAGATGCTCCACCTCAGGCTCAAGTGACCCTCAAGGGGAAGGGAGTTCCATAGAACTGGGGAAACAACCAAAAACACCCCTCTGCACACACCCATCCCATCAACAAGAGTACCTTAAATTGTGTCCTGAAAGATATAAGCAGCCAGTGCAGACACCAGAGCACTGGTGTAATGTGCTCTCGGTGACCCCTCCCCAAAAGGAGCAGGGCCACCACATTTTGCACCAACTGCAGCTTCTGACTAGTCATCAAGGGCAGCCCCACACAGAGACCATTGCAGTAGTCTAGCCCTGAAGTGATGAAAGCATGGATGACAGTGACAAGGTTCCAATCAGAAAGAAAAGGTTGCAGCCTCCTCATCAGATGAAGCTGGTGAAAAGTGCTCTTGGACACAGCTGCAACCTAACGGTTCAGAGACAGCACAGGGTCCAGAAGCACTCCAAGGTTACAAACCTGAGTGACCAGAGGGGTCCAGACTCCATCAATAGAAGGAGTCCCACTCTCCTCCATATCACAGGACAGGCCCACCACCTCAGTCTTGTCAGGATTCAGCCTCAGTTGGCTGAATCCAGTCCCCAACCTCAGCCAGGCAGTGGGTAACTAAGCACCAAGACTGTAGGAGATTGGTCAGATGAAAAGGAGAGATAAAGCTTGGTGTCATCAGCATAACGATGACACCTCACATCAAACCTCCAAATGATCTTGCCCAGCGGCCTCATATAAAAAACTCCCAATGACTTTAACGGTGAAGGATTCTCCTGCGAGAATTTGTCAGGGTTATTTTATATTCTTTTCCAAGCAACTTATTTTTACCACTGTATTTTTTCTAAGCATGGAAAAATAACTTAACCTTCAAAGTATTCTTTTACTTTAAAGCCTTAGCGTGCACTTAGTCTGCTGACCTTAGTTATCAGGACACTGGTGTATACTTCTACAGAGAAGTAGAAACAAACCTTTTTAAAGTTTCATTCGCATGAACTCCAATAAGGATGGTTTTGAATTGGAACGTATGAATCTGGTCACTGTGTGCTTCTAGAAGGAAGACACACTCCTCTGTGGCTAGAAACTAGAGGGTGTTGTGTGAAAGAAGGGCAAATTTATTTATACTTATATGCCACCCCTTCCCAAAACAGCTTAAAAACTATATCCCTCCCCTAAAACCTATTAAAAACACAGTCCCCCCAAAAAACCCTACCCCTAACCCCCAGCCTCTGAAATCTTCCTTAACCCCTCCAACCAACCCATAACTACACATAGCCATACTCAGCAAGGTGATTAGGGGGTTCGGTGTACGGTGTCATCAATATGCTGATGACACCAAACTGTACCTCTCTTTTTCAACAGATCCAGGCCCGGCAGTCTCGGTGCTTACTCGGTGTCTGGCAGTGTCAGGGACTGGATGAGGGCTAATCGACTGCGGCTGAATCTTGACAAGACGGAGGTGATGTTAGTGGGAAAGGCGATGGAATTGGCAGCCTCCATTGTTGATGGGGTCTGTCCTCCATCGACCTACCAGGTACAGATTCTAGGGTGCTCCTCGATACGCAGATCCACCTGGATCTCCAGGTGGAGGCTGTGGCAAGGAGTACTTTCCGCCAGTTTATTTATTTTTATTTTATTTCGTTACATTTATATGCTGCCCCCCATGCCCACGGCATCTCGGGGCGGCTTCCAACACAATATAAAACAGTTTTAAAAAACAATTTTTAAACATAAAACAAATGTAAAACACCCCCCACAAAAATTAACCCACCACCCCACCCTACCCTCCCCATCCCAGGCCTGGGCGAACAGCCAAGTCTTACAAATACGTCGAAAGGCCAAGAGGCCCGGGGTCAGGCAAGCCTCCGCCAGGAGGATATTCCACAACCGCGGCCCGGTCACTGAGAACGCCCTCTCCATTGTGGCCCCCCGTCTTACACAGGGGACCTCCAGAAAGGCACCCCCAGTGGACCGAAGGGATCGCTCTGAAGGGAGGGCAAGGCGGTCCCCGAGATATGAGGGGCCCAGACCGTGCAGGGCTTTGTAAATTATTATTATTATTAACAAACATTTATATAGCGCCAGCAGTGTACCTGGCACTTTACAAAGTAATAAAATAGACACGGTCCCTGCCCCTAGGGCTTACAATCTGAGACACAGGAGCTGGGGGAGAGACTTAGGAAGGGGAACAGAGGGAGAGACAAGGGGTCTAACATTCATGAAGATGCGAGGTCTCAAGTGCACGTACTTGGCTTGGTTACGATGAGAATGACAGCAGGCAGGTCCATGTTGCAAGGATAAGGGTAAACCGATCGTAGGTATAGGAATAGTGGCTCAGCAGGATAAAGAGTCAGACAGAGCAGAGCGAAAGAGGTGAGTTTTAAGGAGAGATTTGAAGGTATGAAGGGAGGGGGCAAGGCGGATGTGGACAGGGAGGGAGTTCCAGGCATGGGGGGCAGCAAGTGAGAAGGGACGAAGGCGCTTAGGGGAGCAGGGAAGGCGTGGAAGGGCGAGAGAGGGGACAGAGGAGGAGCGAAGTGCACGGGCTGGAGTATGGAGGGCGATAAGTGCAGAGAGGTAGGGGGGAGCAAGGTTGTGAAGAGCTTTATAGGTTAGTAAATCAATACTAACACCTTGAATCTGGCACGGTACGCTATAGGCAGCCAGTGCAGAGCCCAGAGCACTGGTGTTATGTGCTCACGCCATCCCGTCCCCGTCAGGAGACAGGCTGCCGCATTCTGCACTAGCTGCAGCCTCCGAACCAGAAACAAGGGAGGCCCCACGTAAAGCGCATTGCAGTGGTCTAGCCTGGAGGTGATGAAGGCATGGACGAGAGTGGCCAGATCGGGCCCGGAGAGATAAGGTCGAAGCCCCCGTACCAGATACAACTGGCGAAAGGCGGCTTTAGCCACCGCCTCCACCTACTTTTACACAAGACAGGTGGGGGGGTCCAAGGTCATTGTGTGGGGCAGGTGCATGGGCACCATGCATGGGGGGTGGGGGGCTTGCTTCACATGAGCAGCCCCACGCACAGTCGCCCCATCCACACCATGCCTACCCTGTTCACACACAGGGCACTCTGACTTTTCCCAGCGTGCCCATGCGTGCACTGGGTGGGCGGTGCATCGGTCACAAGAGCACACACCCCCATGCACCCTATTCAAACAAGACCTCCCCCATGTGGACGGTCCATGTGTGGGGGTCTCTCATGTAAAATCACCCAGAGTCTCTCAGTAGGGGAAATGGAGTGGCTGCCTTTCACTCCTTTGGAGCTTCAGTTAGGTCAGGGCAAGCAGCAGTCCAAATAAAAAGACAAGCACAGCCACAATAAAATGAAATAAAAAGGTTAACAGATCGAAAAGTAGAAGAAAGTCTCCCCTGTGAATTTCTTCCCAGCACTTCCCTGCCTCTGACCCAGGAAACATTTATTTATTTAATATATTTATACCCCACCTCATCCTGCCTCCGGCAGCTCAGGGCAGATAACATCAAACAAGCAAATATAATAAAAACAATTTAAAACACCTTAAAATAATCCCGTCAATAAAAGATCCACACAATAAAAGCAGTCAAAGTGTGCAAGAACATATAAGAACATCCACTGACTCCTAACCCTCCACACAGCCATCCCCTCCACCAAATGCCTGGCGGAAGAGCCACGTCTTGCATTGTCACCAGAAAGCGAGGTGATTCGGGCGGAGACAGACACCCACCAGTGTTATTGTAACAACCCTGCTTCTTGAGATCAGAGAATGATCATACCAACCCTGCTTCTTCAGAACCTTTTTGAATAAAGAGGGTATTTTTAAACAAGCAAGGTGTGGAATGGGGCATGGCTGCTGAGTGGCACTCAGGTGGCGTGCGTGGGGAAGGATTCTAATGGGCATATCCCAGTGTGGCTACTGTGGCAGCCGCCTCACACTCGCCCAGCCACAGAGCATAGGGGAGGGGGAAGCACACCGGGCTGGCCTTTGAAACTGATATATCCTGGCATGAGTGCTCGGGAACCCAGGATCCCCCATGCTTGTAGTCAGTTCCTGTGGCTTGCAAATGCTGTTCCCACACCAACCGTGGCTAGGAGTGGTGGACCGGTCTGCTGGCATGGGTGGACACTCCAGTTCACACATGCAGGGGATGTGTGAACACCCCTTGCCACGCACGTTGGGCGCATGCCCTGCACACTTGCACAGTGCACTCTGGATTTCTCTGCGGTGTGCCATGAGTGGCCATGAGTTGAGTGCTGCGTGTCTCACTGGAGTGTGCATTCCTCCACACCACCTTCTGATGTGCGGTCAGAGGAGTGGCTCCTGGGTGGCCATGCAAAGCAGCATCGTGTTTAAAAACACCCTAAGTTCCACACTCCTTCTGCAGCACAGTTGAAGGCGGAAATGCTCTGCCAGGGCAGTTGGGGCTTAATGTAACCCAAGATGTTCCTGAAAGCTTGGAAAGCTTCTGCCTAAGTAGTTCACAAACTGTGGGTTGGGACTCCCAGGTGGGGCTCAACCAAGGATTGTGGGGGCCAGGGGGCAATCCTGATTGCTAGTTGGTATACTTTGCATGAGGTTGTTGTTAGGGGTCTTGCGAATGGAGTCACACAAACAGAAACTTTGGGAACCACTATTATCTTCTGCCCCTGAATGTCTATAAGCTTTTATAGTCCACCAGTTGAGGCACGCTTTGAAGGTGCAGAGTGGTTTAACTGCCCTAGCCCAAACAGTTTAACCCTTTCCTCACAAGCAGGGGTTCCACACCTCCCCTTAACCCATGGGATTTGTACACCCCATCACATTTGGTTACAAAGTGCGGCTCAGAGAAAGACTGCAAAAAGAATGCGTTTTGGCCAGTTAAGCCACACCATCAATTAGGGCTGGAAAAATCTACTCAACTTCTTGACTTTGGTGAGTATAACTTTTGAGCTGGTGAATGGATTTTCCTGGCCCCTTCCTTCCTGGCCCAGCCCAATGAGTAATCTGTTATGCCTGACTAGTAAATTATTTACATACATTTTACTGCCCTAGTCGTAAGGCAGAACGAGAGGGACAGGAAAGGAGAAATACATTAGAGAAGGAAAGTGACATATTGAAGCCTGGATGATAGCAGAAACAAAATGTATGTTACTGCTATTGTTCAGTATTTAATCCAAACCATCAAAGGTGGAAATGTCAATAGAATTACAGTACATCTGTGCCGGGCAAAATGGTGGAAACTATCATTAAGAACAGAATCGCTGGACATGTTGGTAAACATGACTTAATGGGGAAGAGTCAACATGGATTTAGCAAAAGTAAGTCATGCCTCACTAATCTGTTGGAATTCTTTAAGGGTGTAAATAAGCGTGTAGACAAGGGAGACCCGGTAGATATAGTGTACCTCAATTTCCAGAAAGCATTTGATACGGTCCCACATAAAAGATTCTTGAGAAAATTAAGAAGTCATGGGATAGGAGGTAGTGTCTTACTATAGATCGATAACTGGTTAAAGGATAGAAAGCAAAGAGTAGGACTAAATGGTCAGTTTTCACAATGGAGAGATGAAAAAAATGGTGTGCCCCAGGGATCTGTATTGGGACAGGTGCTGTTTAATGTATTCATTCATGATTTGGAAAAAGGGTGTTAAGAGTGAGGTGATCAAATTTGCAGATGACACCAAGTTATTCAAGGTAGTAAAAACACAAGCAGACTGTGAAGAACTGCAACAGGATCTTACAAGGCTGGGTGCCTGGGCATCTAAATGGCAAATGAGATTTAATGTGGACAAGTGCAAAGTGATGCACATAGGGAAAAATAATCCAAACTATGAGTACACAATACAGGGTACCACTCAGGAAAAGAATCTTGGAGTGATTTGGGACAATACACTGAAATCCTCAGCCCGATGTGCAGCAGCAGTCAAAAAAGCAAACAGAGTATTAGGAGTTATTCGCAAAGGGATAGAGAATAAAACTGATGTCATAATGCCTCTATACAAATCAATGGTGCAACCACACCTGGAATAGTGTGCGCCGTTCTGGTCGCCCCATCTCAAAAAAGACATAACTGAACTAGAAAAGGTACAGAGAAAGGCAACGAGAATGATAAAGGGTATGGAAGGGCTTCCGTACAAAGAGAGGCTTGACAAGCTGGGTCTCTTCAGCGTAAAGAGAAGAGAAGACTGAGAGAGGACATGATAAAGGTTTACAAAATCTTGAGTGGTGTGGAATGAGTAGATAGGGAACGGTTATTTACCCTCTCAAGTAGTACTAGAACTAGGGGATACTCCATGAAACTAGCTGCCAGCAGATTTTTAAAAAATAAAAAGAAGTACTTTTTCACTCAACGCATAATTAACCTATGGAATTTATTGCCATAGGAAGTTGTCAGGACCAGTAGTATAGCTGGGTTTTTAAAAAGGACTGGATAAGTTCTTAGAGAGTAGATCCATTAATGGCTATTCACTAGGGGTGGGACACTGGAGAGAATACCGGATACTGGATTTACCGGTATCGGATCTCCACGGTATCGGATTTACCGGTATTGGCATACCAGATTTTTAACATCGGCTGCTTTACCGGGTTTTTTACATCGCAGCCATTGACTTCAATGGCCGCAATGTGAAAAAACAGGTAAAGCAGCCAATGTTAAAAATCCGGTATGCTGATACCGGTGAATATCAGATATAATCTGATACACCTGATTATCAGGTGTATCTGATATTCCCACCCCTACTATTAACCAAGTAGTTTACGGGATGAACTTCTTACTGTCGGGAGCTGGGAGTGAACAACAGGTAATGGATTGCTCACTGTGACTGTTGGTTTTTTTCCCATGTGATCGAGATTGGCCACTGTCTGAGGACAGGATGCTGGGCTTGATGAACCATTGGTCTGACTCAGTATGGCGCTACTTATGTTCTTACATCCTGGATTGCAGGACAGATTATGGTAAAGCTCATTCCAAGCTTTCCCTAATCTGTGTTGGTCCTGCTACTAGCTGGCTGTTTTAGTGACATTCAAACTCCAGATAATCAGTGCTGAAAATAGCGATGCCAACTTCATCTCAGTAAAATTAATCAGTATCAATTTGAAGTGTAATGATTCCCATTATAAGTATCTTTCCCCTTTCTAAAACATTTGCCATGCAAATCCATGTTCCAGAACCCTTGAAGACCCCTCATCAACATGTTTAAACTTAAATGGTACAGTTAGCAATTTTATGTAACAGGCTGAGGTGGACATTTGTAAACTCTGTATAACAAGAAAAAGCCTCCATGCAACAGAGGATTCCGACTTTTCTGTTTTTCTCAACAGCTATGAATAAAGACTGAATGCAGCTGAGATACTAGATTCACAGTAGCAAAGTGCTCTAAAAGTGAAAGCAAGCATACTGCCCCTTAATTGAAGAAATGGGGAAACCCACTGTGGTAAGATGACATCTAGTGTTCACTAAAGATACTATAAGATAGGATAGCTTTTCATTATTAGTGGTTGTCAAGATTTGATAAATATGAATCCAAGTTTTGTGAATCTACACTTCGGTATCTGATCATACAGGTATATTAGATTTATTTATTTTTTTAAAAAAATCATCATATACAAGGCATTCCCTTCTCCTGTCCTTGGTTCAAGTAATTTGAGTATCTCAATAATTCACTAATTTAAAAAACTTCAGAAGATTCAACAAACATGTCAAATAGTTTAAATAAACCCACATTTAGCTAAATTGAGTCAAAGTAAAATTTTAACCAATGGTTCTTAGTTTTCATCTCCTTTTGAAACAGAGCCTCCCCACACCAAATCCTACTTTGTATCCTCCAACTTTATTTATGCGCTTCAGCTACCAGATTTGGTGGGAAAGGAGGATCTCTGTGGGATTTCCCATGACTTCCATGTACATTATTCAGCCTTTGCTGTTAGAGAGCTCAACATATTAGCTGACTCTCACTGAAATTTACAGGTAATGCACTTTAGAGATTCTTTCTTTTTCTAAAGCTGCGGTACTAGCAAAATGGTGGTTCAAATATACACTGTATATAAATCCACCACATTTTTAAGTTTCAGTTGTCCAATCAATAATGAAACCTCGTTGTGATCTCTTCCATACTTTAAAAAATGCAGACCAAACTACTAAACTTAACATAACTGATAACAGTGTGCATCCTACAGAGTAATGTTGCATAACAAAATGCAAGTAAGTTCAGAAGATACACATTATAGTATTATTTATTGCTAACCTATTTGACCTTCTGAATTATTTCCTTTTGATGCACAGACAGAAGGGGAATGGTATGGAGAAAGAGCTCCTGGAAGTTTAGAACTATAAAGAAAAGGTGCTACCTACAAATCAGCTAGATAATAACATAAAATCCAGGAAGACAAACACATATCAGAAGTTACTTCAAGCAGAAACTGAGGCCCTAATTCAAAAGTACATCCGATTATAGCTTTGGATCTTGAATTTAATGGAGCATTGATCATTTGTAAAAAAAACTAACATTTACAAATGAAATATTTATAAACATTGTCATAAAAATGCCTCGTGTTTTTGTAACATTTAGCAAAAGTGATTTCTAGAATCAACAGTATTAACAGCAAATCTAGTATTTATACAAAGAAAACACTAATAATCCTGATTGCAAATGTGAAAATAATACGTGCTTGTCTTTGGAGACTGAAATTGTTAGCCTAGCAGTATTACATTGCACTGAGAAGCACATGTTCAGTACTATTTAATCATGAAGTAATAACTACTTGATGCATACTACTATATTTTTAAAAAATATTATATAAAACTACATCAATCCATGAACGCTGCCTAAATATTCAGCAAAAAGCACACCTTCATCAATGTGGTAGAACGTGCCCAACAATTTCAAAATAGTAACTATCTGAAAATAAGGCATTTATTATTAAGGCTTAATGCGTGTACAGGGGCTAAGCCCAACATTTTCAAACTGAGTTGCCTAAAGGCAAGCACCAATTGTTACTGACTATGAAGGTCCTTTTTATAAACATGACCTGATTTTCAGACGTACTGTAAGGCTCAACTGCTCCCATCGACATTGGCAGAAGTTGCGTGTTCTTGCCCTTCTGAATAGGCACCTAAATTTACAGTTAAGCTGCTCTCATCAAGTTGGAATTTTTCAGACTAAGGCTGCAATTCTCAAACTGTCAGCACAAGCCATGTTCATTGGTACTTGTGGTGCTTTGAGGATTGAGTCAGGTTGCCCAAGACTAAGACTCATGCTTTATGATTTTTTAAAAACATTTTACAATGCCAGACTTTATAAAAAAAAAAAAAAAAAAAAAAAAAAACAACTTGATTTTACTTAAGGCAATTTGTCAAACTGTGTAATCTTTTCTTTCAATCTAATGCCATTTACCTAGCATTTACCATCCTCCTCTTAATCTCATTTAGGATCAGTAGAAGCTTTGCCACCAAGTTCCTCGAGATCATACCTACAATCACACTTTTGCAACCTTCAATTTTAAAGGAAGAAAAATTCCCAAATTTTCTATTTCAGCAATGGGAACTTTGGCATTGATTTAAGAGAAAATAGAATTGGGCCCTAAGCAGCCATAAATCACCTCTACATTTCTGCAAAAGAACGCCAATTACAGCATTTAATCTAATGGTAGTGAGCACCTTTAACACAGAAATATTCCAAATTGCCATGCATTACTTTCCAACCTACACAACAGCTAACGTTTTAAGATAACTGCTGAACAGAATATTCACAGTTTAATCTGAAAGCCCTGTTCTTAAAAGCTATGGAATAACATGTCTCAAACCTAATACAGAACTTGTTACACTTAAGGTTATCATTTGCTTGTGAATGGTTTTAACAGATTACCGATTACAAAAATAACTATCATTTTGTACATATGGCTAAAGTAAATGGGGTGTGTTTGCATCTCCCCACACACACACAAATTCACAAGGCTGTATAAATGCACAGAGGTCCTCAAAATACATTCAGAAAACTTTTTAAAACATGGCACTTTGATTAACTACTGTAAAGCAAATTGCTAAAAGACTTTACCAACTTAGCTCAGCTGTCACCAAAATCTTCAATATAACGCTTCTGCATTAATCTTGGACTTTTTCTTCAGCTTCTTAAAGTTACAGAAGTTAACAAAAGACATCGTGTTTATTGACTCCATGGCAGTAATGTTTCTCAACTTTAAACTACTTGATACTAAAGTAAGTGGGAGTGATTCTTCTATTTACAGGAGATATTGGGAAGAAGTTAAAGACTTTCTGAATACTTTCAAAGATATTAACGGTGACAGATCACTGTGAATCATACAAATGTTTTTTCTAAACATTAAGACAGGATGAGTATTTTAGGGTACTTATACTTCATATTAGTAATGAATCAGTTTTATGTATAGAATTTGATAGCATTATTACTAATATTTAATTAGTGTCCCTAAAAGGGACACTCATAATTTTAGTTGTCTTCAAAAGGCTCATCATAATGAAGTATTTATAGAACAAAGCTCACAAAGTCAAGGTACAAGACAATGTTCATTTATTTACTCCAGAACAGTTGAGAACAATCAACAACACAGGACATCATTCATAAACATTTTTAAAATGTAGTCACAATGTAGCAAGTTTTTTCAACTCTTTGAAGGTGTTTAAAGTGTTGAAATGGTTAAAATGTTATTTGACCTTATTAACAATAGGGAATTTCAATGGTGCTAAGAGCTCACTGGATAATTATTTAAATGGCTGAGAAACACAAACAAATCATTTTAAATGGCCACCATGTTCTTGGGATTTTACACTGGTAAGACTCTAAAGAAGATAACGTGTGTGGCAGCTGGACAACAAATTGCTCTAATGAATACAGGTGGAGCATCCCATCAGTGAAATCATTCAGTAACTATTTATTGTAGATTGTGGGGGTTTGACTATAACATTTACCATTCTTTCCTCTTCAGAAAGGGGGAAGATCAGCTATTAGTGGTTTACACTGCGAAAGGTAATATTGAGAGGTGACTTTCCCCAGTCTATTTTAAGCTCTTAACCATAGTTTTACATGTACAGGCTGTGCTCGACAGCTGTTTCTAGCTAATTACCATGTACACATATATCGAAATCCCAATCCGATTGAAGTCAATGGGAGTTTTTTTCCAATGTCTTCTTGTGGGCAGGAAATCAATAGAGATTTTGCCAATAACTTCAGCCTGGCCAAGTTTTCCCCCATGATTTGGCTTGAGATAGTCAAGTTAACTCTAACACACACACACACACACACACACACCCACAGGAACATCATTAAGCAATCATCAACCCTTTAGCGATTTTAAGCACTGCCTCACCAAAAAAATCAACTCTGCGGGCTTATTGGTCTGGGATGCTGTCATCCAGCAAAAGTTTTATTTGGGTAATAAGTGTCCTTTCTCCCCCCTTCTTATTCTACCGGCTACAGCGGGGAACTATCAAGGATCTCCACTGAAGGTAGCTGTCAGAAAGAGAACACTATTTTGACTGTCAATAAGCATGCAGGTGTCGAGATGCGCACAGCCACACTCCGCCACAGCACAACCAGCCAGAGCCCGCTTTCTTCCCACTACGCTAACTTTTACGGTGGGGGGCTTAACTAACAGGAGTCGCCCCCTGTCTACGAAAGCAAACAAGCACCGCACTGAAAGCTTATTCCACCCTGCGGTTAAAACCTCCCTCTCGGAGGATGCGATGCGCTCCAAGCTCCCCGCGAAGGGCAGCTTCCCAGCTCGCCGCCCTCTCGCGCAACTTTGCAATGCCCCGCCGAGAAATGCCCCTTTGCAGCCGGCAAGGGGTAGGAGCCGCCGCCAGGCAAAGCCCCAAGCAGACTTCCCGGCGGGACTTGGCCACAGGAGTTGCTCTTGGGACCGGGGGGAGACCAGAGCGTCAAGAGGAAAGAGCCGTGTACTTGCCCAAGTGGGGACGAGGAGGCTGCCCGGGCGCTCAAGCTGTGCTGGAGGAGACGGCTTCCCCGCCACCTTCATTGCCTCCCATGCAGCTGGATTAGTCCTCTCGGAATGGTGAGCTCAGCAGGTCTCGGGCCACTAATTGAATCCCTGGCTCCGCAGGAGGCGAGCGGCAGGCAGGCAGCTCAGAGCAGAGGCAGCCCGGCGCTGCCAGGAGAGCTCGCTGCGCACACCTGGTGATTACATGTGATTGGTGGATCGGCACCCTCTTAAACCCCATTGGATAGATTTCAGGGCCTTTAACATGTAAAAATTCCACGCCAATACTGGCTTCGTCTGTAGATGGCACCGCTGTATTACAAATGGATATGGCTAGACAAATTTATCGGCGAACTGCTTTCCCCCCCCCCCCC